>JAVQJF010074315.1:0-15995 GCA_036023855.1 Gadopsis marmoratus
GCAGCACCTTGGAGATGGTGAGGGCGGGGCTCCAGTTGTCCTTCAGGATGTCCAGACAGATCACACCCTGACTGTTGATGTTGCAGTGATAGATCCTCGTACGAAAGGTTACCTGCAGAGACACAAAAGTCAGTGATCCTAAAAGTAACAACTTGACAGTTATGTATTAAAGAGGCAGGGTACATATATTTTAAAACTGCAACGCCACAAGTTGTAACTGGTTATCAGGAACACACCTTAATATGAGATTGCAAAACGGTCTTAGTTTGACCTAATTCAGATCGGCCAGGAGGGAACAAACCTCAAGAGAATAAAGTGGTGACTAATCCAAAGGCGAGGTTTATTAAAAGTAATAAGTCACTCACACAGTCACACTAACAAAACATTTTCCAACATACCCAGTTGGCCTAAGAAATACATAATTGGCCATAAATTATATTAAATCATATACAGTCTGTCTGAATCTATGTTCCAAAAAAATAATACCTTGTAAAATTCTGATTAAAACATTTTATTAGTTTGAGGGTGTTACTTTTTGACCGATTTAAACTAAACTGATTTAATACCTTAAGACCCTGCTGATACCCTGGGAGCATATGTACATTTGTAAACTTTACATATTACATTTTCCTACACATTTGTGAAAACCAAAGTCTCACTCAAAGTAGTCACACATTTCATCTAGAAACGTTTATTAAAATAGAAACTTTAGCGATAAATATTTTTAATGTAATAGTTTATAGATGTTATATTTGGGCTGGACTGTGGTTCTAAACTTAGACCAACAGCATTAAACCTGCTGTCACTGTTTCACAAAACACTTGGTGGCCCTCTGGTGGCTGAAAAGAGGTACTTCTATGTGGCAAGAAACACCATCTTGAAATGAAAATCAACGAGCTGTGACGTTTACTCTCCCAAAGGTATTACAAAGAACTAGAAGTTCTTACTGCAGTATACTGACCAGAAGTGAAAGCAGGTCATAAGTGATTTCTGTACAGTAAAATGTTCAGATGAAACAATGAAACCAAAATTATTCTGGAACAAGTGAGCTGTGGGAAAGTGAGGTTTCTAATGTGTCGGTGTAGGTCTGCAGTACATGTAGCACCATAAAAAAAAAAGAAAAAAAAAAAGGTGCAGATGCATCAAGTGAAGACAACATTTCACCTGCAGCTTCGACTCGCAGACAGAAATCGTCTGTACGGGGGTTTGTATATCTCAGGTTCAAGCCTTTGTAACTTCACAGGGCGATTTCCTGCTGAGGTTTATACAGTAAACCAAACTTTCCATTCTCTCACACACACACGCACACACAGGACCAAATACGGGTTACGCCAAAAATCTCTAATACACAGCGAGCTCAGAGATATATATATATTACATGTATAAGAGTTTGCTTTAGCACAAAACTATCAGCAGAAACAAACACCCCAATACAACAATATTGTGGAGTGGCTTGCATTATTTTGATCTCTCCAGAACAGGTTGTTTTTCTCATCCTCCTGGGTTTTATATTTATTTTATTTTAATTTGTATTGCTGCTTAGGGTAACCTCACTTGTTTTTAATGACATAATTAGTTTTTATCCAACTGGAACTGAGCAAAAGCAAACAAAACTGTTTTTACCATCGAGATTGACATTTTTATTGCCGTCATAATGACCATATTTGTTACACAAAGTAGCTTAATTGGTCCAAATAATCCTGTGGGGATGAACAAATGAACCACCATCCATCTATTCACTTGTACAGAAGATACAGTACACGTTGAACCCAATACTACAGCAGATCCTCGGGCAACGCAGCAATATTATGAACTAGAAAAAGCACAGACATCATTTGGCAAATAAAACCGACTATACTGATGTCTGATTTTATGTGGCATCGTCTACAGGTCTGCAGTGGAATTTGACTTCAAAGAACTCGGTGCATCATTTCTTTCCATTTTGAAGTCTGCTGATATTCTAGATTTTCTCCATGCTGTCAGCAAAACCCATTGAAGGACAAAACCACACGGAATCGTTATTCCTCTTTGCTATAGAGCTCCATTGTCCAACAATGATTAAAAACACATCGCTGAGCCACTCCGTTGGACTGGGTAACGCGCTTTCTTTATTACTATGAACACAAAGACTGTAGTTTATTTGAGGCTCACTGGATTTTAAGCTAAATCTGTGGCTTAAAATAGTCCCCAACAAATACACTACACTTGACTACTGTTCACTAGAACCACAGAGCCCGAGTACGGTTTTAGGAAACGATTTAGACATTTAAAAATAATTAACATATGCGATTTGCAAGCGACTTCTTTTTTCACAGAACAAGGAATGGAGGATTTTGGCGCCGATCGCATTAGGCGAAATCCAACTGACGGAATAGATTTAATGCTATATTGTGTTCTGCATTGGATGTTTCACAGCTTTGATTGTGTATCATTGCGCTTATTGCGCTTTTCACTCCAAAGACAACCTCCGTGGCCATGGATGTGTAAACCAAGAGTACAGACTCACACATCTAAAAAGATTTACATCCGAGGCTGAGTGCCAAAGGCAGGGCAGGGAAGTGAGAAAGTCTTAAGGACACAGAGACAAGCTAACACGTTGCTGCTTTGTGTCTTTTCATGGGATTTGTTGACACTGACAAAAAAAAATATATATATATATATATAAAAATAAAAAAAAGACTCATCCAATATTTACAAAACTAAACTTAATGGGAAAAAGGCAACAGAACATCTGTGGCAGCATAGTAAAAGGTCCCCCGTGTCAGTTTTCAACCTTCATATTCAGTATACTGAGTCAGAAAATACATTTGCTTTGTGCAGCTAAAGGATTTCCGTGTAATATAGTTACATTTTCTTCTGAGCACAAGCCTCTCAACAAATGTTCAGATTTTCATCAAGTAAATCAGATCATTTTGTAAACGGCTGCATTTGCACAAAATGTACCCGTCATACACACACGAGCTACCGGTCTGACCAGTGAGAGCAATTTGGGGGTCGAGTGTCTCACAGGAGGAGCTGGGGATTGATCCGCATTTTGTTTTATTGTCGTTTTAGAACCACGTCAGGATACTACGGGTGGGACCTGTGCACAACCTTAAAGTTTTGATCAGCATGAGCGCTAACACATATCAGTACCTTGGGGGGTTTGAAGGGGTAGTCGGATGTGAAGGCGATGTCCAGGAAGAAGACGCCTCCCTCGTACACGGAGCCCGGTGGTCCCAGGATGGTCGACCTCCACTCATAGATGTTGTCTCCTTTTGGGCCAGCACTGCAGCCACAAAACAATACTGTAATTGACGTCGGCACAAACACGTGGAAAACATGCAAAGAAATGGAAGCACCAGGTAATGTAACATCCACACTGGAGTAATGTTCTCCAGTGCGAGCGCCATTAGCTTCCAGTCATCTTAGGTGTCAACTTAAACTTTATAGATTTCACAGTGTGTTCATCTGCTCCTGTACACCGTGATTAGACAAACACTCGGCCGCTACAAAGTAAATATTTGTCTTCAAACTCACGGAGATAAAAAGCACACAGCAAATGCAGCATAGTAAATAAAGACTCCCACACACCGAGGAACAGCGCAGATATATCAATGGAGATGATCTGCTTCGGATGCTTCAAACAGACGCAACTGGCTCTACATCAAATGGAGTAATCAATACAGCATGTACTACAGTACGACCAGTTACCTGGCGAATGGCTGCACAGCTAACGCTGAGGACACTGGCGCATGTGGGCGTTCAACTAAAACGGAATATAAACGGCACATTCAATTCAAGGTCTACTGGACTTGCGTCCTTTGAGGGAAACTCCACCAAAATTAACTCACCATTTTTTCTGAAGCTCTAAAGGATCAGGAGCTAAAGGAAAAGCATCATGGGAAATCTTCCAACTCAGCAAATGTAATGTGTGCAAATGTAACGCGTCACACTTCCCGTGGCCTAAACTAATTATTACAACGTGGAGATAAAATGCAGTGAGACTAAACACATTTGTGCAAAGTGACTTTTGCAGATTAACCGTCATAAAAATGTCCGTATAGTTTCCCTTTAAATGCGGAGAGATGAAAGTTACTTTTCCCCTCGTGCATCATTCAGAAGATGCCTCAGTTCAAAGCAAATCCCCAGTGATGTGTCTTTGCGTCATGATCCGTTATCTGTATTGATTTTCCCTCAAAGCTGCCCAGCCTTTAGCCCTCTTACATGCAGAACATGTGGTCTTCAACCCCTCGGGGTCACGAGTACGTGACATAATAGTATTGATCCAGAGCTCTTCAGGCATGGCAGATAAAAACTTCCACCACATGAAAGGCTTTGACTTGCAACTGGTTGATTTCAATGATATGAACACACACACACACACACACACACACACACACACACACACACAATTAAGTTTTGAGATCATAACATGTTTGTGCTACATCAAATTCAGCTATGAAAACTGGCGCAAACGAGCCTTTCCTCCAAACCAAAGCAGTGTGCTGCGTATAAATATATATATAATTTTTAAATGCAGCTGCCCAATGAAATGTATTCAAGATGGAGACTGTCAAACAGCGTGAACTTCAAGAGTTCTCCAGAGTGGCAGCAGCAGAACTAAATACAACTTCAGATAAAAGCTCTCAGAGAAAGTACATCAAAATAAGTTGTTGTGTTTTTTTAATGAGATGAGATTAATTTTATATAGAGCTGAAATTATTAGTCCTTAAACCGACAGAGAACATTCTCCGACTGCAAATTCTCCAACGTGAGCATTTGCAGTTTCTCTCTCTTTTTATATATTATTATAAACTGAATAACTTTGGGTTTTGTCCGGTTGGCCAGACAAAACAACATGTTTGAAAATGTCACTTTGGGTTCTGGGACTATTTTCTAATCAATGAATTGAGAAAATACTCTGCAGATTAATCAATAATGCAAATAACTGTTAGCCGGAGCCCTAATTTTATGGACCACACAAATCAACCAATAAATAAACAAATGATCCACACTATATAGTTTAGCTGGGACTCTCAACGATAACTGTCCTGTTGATTTGAAAAATCTGTACAATAAGAGAAGCTACACGATGCAAAACAAGAAAAATGTAGAACCCAGGACTTCAGTTTCATTAATATCACTAACGTGCAGACGTGCCAACTTCCCCTTCAACAAGTTCAGCTTCAGTGCATTTTCACATTTTGAACATTCATGCAATTACAAAATACATCATCACACAAGATGAGGTACTCGATTGAACATGGATTTTAATCCATCATGTGCTGTGGACAGGTTGTACTTTAAGCTGTCACGCTTCATTGTTGTAATTAGGCAGCCCATTACGAATTGGCCTAAATGGCGCGAGCCTGTTGCCGAAACCTGCTGCTGCTTCAGAGTCACAACTTTCAGCCGCAGTCATCCATCCTTAATCCACAATGTAAGACGTTAATTTAACCACGGTCAGCATAACGCTGCAGTCATGATATAGTCAGAGACACCAATCAATGCTTCATTGATAATTCTCAGGATTTAAGCAGGTAATTGACTAAGCTTTTAACAGGGCTTACTAACCGCTGTGATGCCCTTCACCGTCAAGGACTGGACACAAATGTTGTAGATACAAGTTTAAAAAATAAATAAGTTAGATATAATTGTGAGCTAGGAGGTATTTCAGAGTCAAGAGTAAGAACAGAAAAAAAAACCCCCATGGCTTTAAGTAACTGCTGTCTAATAAAGAAACAGCTTTCTTTCAGATTAATGAAATTTTCAATGAACTCTTAAAAACACATGCGTCAACACTTTTGTGCTGTGTGGTATATAGTGCAACATTCCTACATGACCCGTGCTTCACTGTAGTTTGAGTTTATAAACAGACCCGACTTGAGAGAGGAAATAATAGCTAGTTCCCCCCCCCACACACACAGAATCAGCCTGAGAAGCTGCTGTTTTAAACAAGTCTGGAGAGAAAAGTGGCAGAAAACACAGCAAGCTTTCATGCCGGTGAATAAACCAGACGGTGTTCATTTCTGGGATGGTCTGTGGCCTGAGGTGGCTCGTTTGATCTGCTGAGGCATGATGGGAGCGATTCCTCTGTTGTTCTTTTCTCCTTTAGCAGGGAGGCCAGAGGTCACGCTCAGCTGCAGAACAGCAGCCTGGAGCAGGGAGGGCTCCAGTGATTTGCCTCAGGACACCGCAGGAGGGCGGACACCTGCTGCGGTGGGGACTTTGAACCCAGACCATCCAGTTTTAAGCATAGCCTTTCAAATCACAGAACTACAGTAAACCCAGCTGCAGGAGGGGGGGGGGGGTCACTCATACCCAGGTCCTCATGCTAAATACAATGGCCATATGAATGTAGGGCTGCCACCGTTATTTTCATTGAATCTGCCAAATATTTGTCTTTTAATCGATGTCTCTAGGAAATTATAATAGCATGATTATATAAACTTCTGAACAAACGCATTCAAATTTGCAGAAGAATAAAATAATTCTGGTGCAAAAACGCCTCCACGCACAGTTGGGAAATAATGTGTAGCTACGGCCTTGTGTAACATTACACACTGAAAAATTATCCCAGTCAGTAAAAATAGCATAGTGAGATTCGGATGAGTACTTAGTGTTGGAGGAATTACTACGATTGGCACCAGGGGAGACATATCGGGACCGGTGTACTCCTAATCAGGACAACTAACAGCCTTTACGCAAAGAATGAAACCCACCTGCAGTTTGGTGGGGGGTCCAGTGTGATATCGGCCAGCTCTTTCTGAATCCTGCAGAACAAAAGGAATCAAATATCAGCCACCGATCATTACAAAACGTGCCACGAGAAGAAGAAGAATATAATGACACATGTTCTGTCACTTATACAGAACACATCTCTCTCTGATCTTCAGTGCGCCGTTAGGAAATGTGAAACATTTTGCATTACTTACTCATCTATTTGATCAGCTTGTGAGTAATGCATTTCCCGATATAGGCTTTTTGTGTAAATGGGGGGCAACAACGATTGTGAACGTCAGATATAATAAGACCAAGAGAGTGAGAGGTTTTGTTTTGTTTTCAGAATGGAATAAGGAAGCTTTGAGCCGCTCACTCCAAATACAGGATATGTTGCGACTGCGTACATTACGGTCGCCTGAAGCTGTTGTCGCAGGAGAAATTAGCATGTGTTCCTCTTCTGCGATGGATTTCTTACTTATGACTGCTGAACGACGACGACGACGCTGCTGCAGGGTGGAAGTGCTAGAAAACGCTTCTTGTTGCTCTGAAATTTGCAGTTCACGCCTGCGAGTCTCTTCTGCACAGGAAGTCTCTCAATGCGGTGGTGTCACATTTACCAAATTTTGTCAATGGATCCCAGCAAGGAAATCAGCTAAACGCAGCCGTAGCTGTAAGTAGTCCCTTGTCATGTCCCCAAACCCAAATTACTACCAGAAAGAAATCAGATTAAAGTCAAAGATAACTGACTGAGCGATACATCCTGCACTGTGATGGACTCTTATACCTGATTCATCAGGGGGTATCAAGGGGTTTTGCTTCTACCTTTTGGCGCTGGTAGAAAGCAGCTTGGAGGTCTTGCTCATGCTGGCTTTGCTCTCCCGCTTCCTCTTGCAAAGCGTGTCTCTCTGTCTGGCTTGGCTGGAGGAAGGCGGCGGCGGCGACGAGGATGAGCTGGTGCTGGCACGGGAATCCTCATCCGACATACCGGTTTGGATGGAAGAGAGGAAGCGCAGGGACCTGGGGCAGAGAAGCAAGGCAACGGAAGCAAGCCAAGTGACACCACAGCCGCAGCAAGAGGTGGAGCCGTGTCAGAATGACCTCCAGCCAAAGCAGATGCTCATTTGCATTCCGAGTGGCCACAATAGCCGACATGTTTCATAACTCACAGGCCACTTTCACTATTCATAAACAGCCACTTGCATGTTTTCATGGTTACCTGCCACAGGGGCTGGGAGTCGTTGTGGTGGCGGACGCACGCGCACGCACACGGAGAGAAACGCCAAGTCTTTTGTTGTGATGTTGAGCGCATTCAAAAGCCACCATTTATATACATATATACACACATCAGCTGGCAACTTACAGTCCAAATCGTCCGCTCAACGCGTGTGTGCGCGTGCGCGAGAGAACGTGTGCGTGTGCGCTATTGCCCTTTGATGTCCACATACATATGAACGTCTCCGTGACTCCCGACGAGCTGCTAGCTAGGCGACGAGCTAGCAGCTCGGGCGCACCGCTCACACCGCGCACGCATTCAACGTAGCCGTTTCACCGCCGGGCACCGAAGCCAAGACCGCTGTGTCATTACTGGGTTCTAATAAATGCAAATGTTCACTTAGTTTTACACAAAACTAGCGCTACCTGCAAACGGTTCCCCCCTCCTCCACCACCACCAACTGGCAGCGAACACTCAGGCCCAACGACTTCAGGGATCCGGCTACTTCTTGGAGCGGCGTCGCTTGCCGAGCATCCTTAACAAGTGAACCGGGGGACCGCGCCGTATAAATGTAGTTCGGCGTCGGGTGTCCGGGCCACCCAACGTTGTGGCCCCCGCGTGTGTTCACAGCCGCGCGCGCGTGCACGTATCCCAAAAGGCTAACGCGACACGTTAGACGCGTCAGGACGGCAAGCCAGGAACGACTCCGCGCCAGCACATAGCCGGGGCCCCCCTTTTTCCCGTGCGACCAGCTTAACCGCGACCTGTTCTGTTTCCGTCTTTCTCGGCGACAAAAAGGGCGACCCTCGAGCCCGCCGGAAGGCCGCCTCGCGCGCCGCGACGCCGGCACCGCATCGGCCACTTCGACCCGCCGCTGAAACTCACCCGGTCTATTGTGTCTGGACCTCCGCCACAGTCTCGGCTCGCTGGTGCCTGTCGCCCTCTGCGGAACGGAAGTAGCCTGCCCGCGGGGCCGGCGCCCGCACGTTGACACCGGCTTTAATAATACCTCGCGCGTGCGGTTCGCCCGATGGCGTGACCCTAAAGTAACAAAGTAACAGCCCAAAAAACACAAAAAGTGTAACGAGTCGGCCGGTAGGCTGCGCGGACAGACAAGACAGACAGACAGACGGCCATTTGAAAGTGTCAACGTTTCACTTTCGTGCGTTGAAAGCGCATCACCTGGGTGACCCGGGGACGTGTTTGTCCGCTGTATCCGCGGGGTGAATCCAGTGGAGGTTCAGCGACGACGACGACGCTGCTGCTGCATCAGAAACTGGGGAAACCGCTTCATGTCGCCACATCTCGAGTTACTCATCGCTAACGAGGTGTTATTACAGGGCTGCGGAGGACAGTCACTGCACGCAGCAGCCTGGGAGCACGGCTGCACGGGGATAATGATGGATAGTTTGTATTTTTTGTATTTTTTTTTTGCATTGAAGGGCATCGATTCTCTGCATCCGGCGCAATTACTAATAAATGACACATTAGGAGATTTGTAAGGTGGAAAGAGTGCCTTGCAGCAGCTAAATGGGCCGTGAAGTACATTATGTACTCTTACCTGCTGGTGGATGCGTGAGTCTGAAAGGTTAATGGGGTAATCTTGTCAAACGCAGTAGCACGTGCTCATCTTTTATCCCTTCTTAAGTCTCGCTTTACACACTTCCAGTTCAACGTTTACACTCCAAGCCCCATGCAGCTGTACGATGCACACAGAGTACAACATTCAGCCAATATTACCCTGCGCGTACCCGGGAGAACAGCCTGCTCCAGGTTTTATTACCGCAGAAACACCTCGACCCACCAGGGATACATGCAAGGGTCCTGTTCGTGGACTAAACACCGTCACCTCAGAAGTCCTCCGCTCCACACTCGCATCACTCACTGTGCCAGGCTGCAAGTGAATCACAGACTTCTTGACAGACAGCCAGGAGGCAGCAGGTGAGGCTGGGGGAGAATCACATCCAGCACTCGTACAATCAGCGCCGACGTCCCCCAGGGGTGTGTGCTGTCCCCACTGCACCTCAGGAGACCTGTCTGTTAAACTGCCTCACCGGGGACGGTGACGGGTCTGCACACAGGCTGAACAGCTGGCCCTCTGGTGCGGTCAGAACAACCTGCAGCTGAACACGCTCGAACTGTGGAGATGACAGTGGAGGAACGCTGCCCCCCCATCGCCGGACTCCACAGCACTGTGTCTGCTGTGGAAACCTTCTTTCTGCGTCAGCTCAGGAAGTTCAACCTGCATCAGGAGCTGCTGATCCAACTGCAGTAAACCGGTCCGATCATTGCAGATGCATCACCTCCTGGATTGGATCAGCCATCAGACAGGACAGGACCGTGCTCCAATGGACAGTCAGGACTGCAAAGACAATCAGTGGTGCCAGCCTGTACCTCCATTCAGGACGTATCCTGTGTCCAGGAGTCAGGAAGCGGACAGGAACCATCACTGCAGATCCATCACAAGCTGGACACAACATGTTCCAACTTCTCATGCCTGGTAGGCAAAAAAAAACAACCCGACACAAACACACCGGCCAGTGGCAACAACCCTGTAACGTCAAAACAGCCACTTTCTTCCATTATAGATTATATTTGTACAGTCTAAAATGCATTGTCTTTAACATGTACATATCATCATGCACTGTCAATGTCTATATAAATCCTGCACACTGTACCATATATACTGTATAAAGATATGTATACATGCATATACTGTACATAATCATCCACTCCATATTTATTTCTCGCACTATTTGTATTGCATTGTCTACGACTCACAGGAACACTTGGCCTGTTTATTTTTGTTGTTGCTGATTGGTTCTTTTTACAGAGAGCAATGAAAAAAGACAAGAGTCAAATTCCTTGTATGTGTACACATTTTTACTTGTTTAATCTTTCTTTAACCAGGCAATCTCGTGGAGATTAAGATCTCGTTTTCAAGAGAGACCCGAGAACAAGAAACACTCACAAAAAGAAAACCAGCAAACTACGACAACTGCACAAACAAATAAATAAGCAATTAATCAAAACCCGTTACAAGAATCACAAAAAAAAAAAAACCTCAGATAATACAGCTTTCAAATCACCGAGGGGAGTGTAGGACTGCAGTGTAAGTGCAGTCTGCAGATCGTTCCATTCATAAAGGTGCATAATACCTGACACCAGTCCTGCCAACGTCAGTGCGTACATATGGGATGTTGCAGGTTAAGTAGTTACTGGACCTTGTTCTGTAGCTGTGAGCTTTAAATGTATTTTGGTATAAAGGTATTTTGGGCGCTTCAACAGCAGAGCTTTAATAGTGACTAGCACGAGGTGGCGATTTCTTCTTGACCGCAAGGAAGACCATCCAACCGTGTGACAGAGAGCACAATGATGAGTGCAGAATCTGTCGTTTGTCATAAAGCGTAGTGCACTATGAAACACAGGGTTTACCTGCTGAAGCGTTGACGGGGCGGACGTGATGATACAGGACAGCCGAGGACAGGCATGAAGGCTGACTGCACAATATGTTTCCGGTTTAATTCTCTACAAGGAGCCTAGTTTGATTTTTAATTTTTGAGTCAAGTGTTGGACATGAACCTCGACCGATAGTCTACTGTCAAGCCAAATTGCTATGTATTTGTGTGACTCGGCAAGAGTAACATGGGTGCAATGTGAGGTTTTAATGGCTGGATAGTTGGAGTCAGTGGTGGTGCAGGAGTTATACTTAATTTATTCTACATTTAAAACTAGCCTGTGATTGAGGAGTGATAACTGGAAAGCATCAAAGGCAGACTGAAGATGAGACCGGGCTTGGCTGCTTGGCCAATAAAGCGGAATCTGATTCCTTTAATCTTTGTCGAATCAAATATATCTCAAAAATATCTGGTGTTGTTATTTCAGCACCCATTATTGCAGGCGTGGAGGCTTTAGCCATTTTGGCAAGCAGCCTGCTGGCTACTGTCTTGCAGCCTACAATTCCCATCTTACTTATGCATGCCGCTGGCCAATCAGAACATTCATTAAAATGTAATCTAGGTTTTTTTTTTTTGGTAATGCAATTTGCACCAGGATCCTGACTGGAATACCAAATCTGTAAAGTCAAGAGCTGACTCCTAAAAGCTTTTATTGTATGACTAATTTATAATGCCAAAACATGTTGCGTATATGAACAAGTCATGCAACAAAAGGTTTGATATTATGTTACCAAAGATCATCTGTGATCCGGCAAACAAGCAGAGGCTTTCTCCCCGTGCGTTTAGTAAAGTCCCCTGCAGCTCTAGGGTTTGATGATGTACAAAAAGGATCATTCCCTCACAAATTCAGCAGCAGACATAATGGATTCTGCAGAGGTCCCTACCCCGATCCTTCTCTTTATGACTCGGGGCACTATTACTGAAAGTGAAAAGGCTGCTTTCATGCAGTGGTGTAACACTGTGCACCACCAGGTTTCAAAAGGAGCTGAGACGCTACGGGGTCAACGATGTTGTCGTGTTGCACGGTCTCCCGCCAAACAATCATCGAGCGAGCTGGTTTGGAGGCCTTCAGATGCACAAATCTGGAGTCGTGCTGTTTGTGCATCTACAAAACACACTTCTTGCCAACTAACACATGAGGGTAGTTACAAAGACCAACACAAAACACACTCTAACCCCCCCCCCCCCCTATCCAGCTGAGTTTCTTTCACACAAGCATGGCATAGAGATTCTTCATGCACTCCGCCATGGGGTCCTTTTTCACAGACGGACCCAAATACACAGCCTGCCTGCACATTTGCAGGGTGGTTGTTTTTCACGGCTGCGAGAGGTGTGATAACCAAGGCCACGAGAACCCTGTCAGTAAGATCACATACGGTGTGCTGTACAGAGAAGTTCAATAAAATAAAAAAAAAAGGGCCCTATAAAGAGGCTACGATTTTCATGTGGGAGTGTGACAGTGTGCAACACAGATGTGCAGCAAGTTTTGGAAAGCTACAAGGCACCAACATGTCTTAACCCTCAAAAGGCTCTGTTTGGCAGACAAACACAATCAAGCCATAAAACACAGAGGATGATGAAAAAAAATCAGGCACTATGATTTAAATCTCTATCCCACAGTACAGTCTCGCAGGCCGTATCCTGTGACCATCCCCAAAGTCATATTCAAAGATATTGACTCAGTTGACACGGTGACTACTTTGGGTTTGTCCAGTGTACCGTACTACCTCCTAGAGGTCCGTATCAACCTGTTCTGAATAAGCACTATTATTTATTATAGTTTACAAAGCAGCAAAAATAGCTGCTTGCTGTTTGAGACAACATGAGGGTTTTTCTGGCAAAGACGTCGGCTCATTTCTTGGCTGAGTGTTTATTTAGAACAAGGGGTGGCCAAAAAAGAAAAGGCGAAGGCAGAAAATGTTGAAATTTGGTCTGAAGTGGAGGAAAAACTGAAAGTTTAATTTTGTCAAGTATCTGAAAATGTATTTGCGTATATGTATGTGTGTACTTGTGGAGGTATATGCATGTACTGTAGGCACTATAGTGCAGCCATTACCTTAAAACCCAGGGAAGGATTTTGTCTTCATGTGTATTGTGTTTGTTTATGTCTTGCGTTGCAAAGTAAATAATTAAAAAAGCCTGAATCTACAGCGGCTCTGCGACGCTGTACCATAGCGTTGCTTTGAGCTAAATGCTAACCTCCGCCTGTTCACGTGCTCAAAATGACAAGGCCAAGGTGATGTTGAGCAGTTATACCATTTATATCACGTTCAGCATCTTGGTGTGTTAGCATGCCAACATTTGCTAAGCGCCTGGGTACCGTGAATATCTGCACCAAATTTTGCACCAATCCATTTAAGAGTAGAGATATTTCAGTGCTGGAATGGCCGACAATAAAAAAAGAAAAGAATTATCAACTTAAAATGTACTTGATCACTACATCAAAAAGCTATTTAATTACAGTGACGAGAGTACTTCAGTTAATTCCTACTCCCTGATCCGACTGCTTTGAGATATCCTAGCAGGTGAAAACACCATACCTCCACGACAAAGGTAATAAACGCTACAAGATATGGCAGCAGTCATAATTAACCACACCCAACTAAAGCAGATATCTGATAAGAACATTTATTTTATTTGAGCTGATGTTTCCGACCATAAAGCTTTATAATCAGGTGTGTGTGAGAGAGACATAAAAGCAGGCAGGAGTTGAGAGTCGGACTGAGTGAACGGGAGGCCACTGAATAGGTGTAAATATTTGAGAGGCTGCAGTCAAACACAAATCCCAGACAGAGCCGAGCGTTTTTCTCACAAGCCAACCACAGTGTGTTTTATTGGGTGCTTCAGTAATACAAGTGCACAACAAACCACTCTGCAATTGCAGAGGTGGCGGGTAGCCAGTAAATATACAAGTCCTGCCTCTTTCACAGGCAGACCCATACTTTTGTGGTCTGCCTCAAAAGCCTTTGAAAAAATACATACAGTACAAACAAAATCAGAGGAAGTTAAAAAGCATGAAGGATCCATTGACGCAAACCTTCCTGTTCCATGCAGATAACATATTGATGACAAATACAAAAAAACTAAACAAAACAAGGAAAACAAAGTAAAAGCATATATTCTGCATGTTTGTTCCAGGTGCCACTAAGGAAATGAGAATACATACTGTATAGCTGGAGGACAACGCGTATGATAATTATAATATTCTGTGTTTTTTCTCCAATACAATACTTCCAACATTCAGATATTGGAAAATAAAAATCCCAATCTACTCTTTGTATAAAAAAGAAGCTTTCAAGTCAACAAGGAACAAAAGGACATTTTTTTGTCTTATTTGATTTTTTTTTTTTTTGAACACAGAAAAGGTAGATAAAACGTTGGGGAGGAGGAAGAGGAGGAGGAGGAGGAGGGTGATAGGAGGGCAGGTATACCGTTGCACTTAGTGAGTGTGCTTTGACAAACTAAGGGTGAGAGCAAGAGGTAGAGAGAGGCACAGTCGAGGGGGAGGGGTAAAGGAGGGGGTTGGTTTGTGGCGGGGACTCTATGTGGCGTATCTCTTCGTCCATTGTTTGGCTATTCTGTCATGCTCTGTTCTGTTGGTCAGGTACTGTGTGGCGATGCTTCCCACCAGAGGGTCGGCTGAAAGGCACAGAGACAGACAGAGGCAGAATATGTAAACCACTGTTACGCATAAATCACTCGCCTCAGCTGGGCAGGGATCGCAAAGCGTGAAACGTCTGTAAACAGCTGGATGGAGGATGGGCTACATCACAGAAATGATTTACATCAGATCTTTTGGAACATGCCAACAAACATGTCCCCCCCAACTTCCATTATGCTCACGTATATCCTACTGAACTCAAAATTGCAATGTAAGACAGCACACAGTCTTCAATGGTTGCCTTTTACACTCACTCGTTCCTGCACTCATCCCCCCCACCCCCACCTATTCACACTTTCAACCACTTTCTGGTGGAAGGCTGTGCTTTACGAGTGTGAGCAGTGACGCACTACATTTTGTTCTCAAGCCAAAAAAAGTTAGTGACAAGTCATCAGCAGTGTTATTTTTATAGTATCTTACGTGATAAAATTAGTTTTTCATTAAAGCCTCTCCTCTCTAAGCAGCTCGCTTGCTTGCTGTGAAAGTGAGTTTGTTATTTACATCTTCAGGCCGCTGACGGTGCCAAAGACCGGTCAGTGTTAGAAGGCCTTGGGAAACAATGGGGGTTTGAATTGGTCGTGGCTTATTTACTTGGCTGGAAATATAATTCTGACTGCGGGTCAACTTGAGATATGGCCTCGAGTAAATATAAATTCAAAGAAGAAGAAAAAGAAAGAGCAGTTGTTCTGTGTAACGGATCAGATCTCACGGATCAGGGCGCTCTTCCTGCCACTCCAGAACCTACGTACCTCACACAAAAGGCTCACAATGAAGGCCATTCAACAAACATCGCATGGCCACGCGTTAAGATGTCGGACTTACCTGGGTTACAGTCTGTGAGCAGGGAGCAGATGGACAGCAGCACCTTGGAGATGGTGAGGGCGGGGCTCCAGTTGTCCTTCAGGATGTCCAGACAGATCACACCCTGACTGTTGATGTTGCAGTGATAGATCCTCGT
>JAVQJF010074319.1:0-36202 GCA_036023855.1 Gadopsis marmoratus
CCCCCCCCCCATCGCTCTCTCTCTCGCTAATCCTGCATCTCTCTGTCAAGTGTGAGGATCTGTGCTGTAGATGTATGTGCATGTCACTGTGAGAAAGTTAGTTAGGAAGGACAGAGCACAGCCCCAGCTTGTCTTTCGAGCAAGACATAGCGAACACACAGTTACACTCAAGCCTGAGGTAAGCTTAGCTCCGCCTAGCAAATTCATATCAGCATGTCTGAACCTGTTAGTGTTGTTTTTTTTTTTTATTGGTAGGGTTTATTTTTATATATGCCTAAAGGGGTACCTCAGCAATTTAGCATTGCGCCTTCACAAACAGGGGGTCTTGTGGGAAACAGATGGTCAGAATCGAAGAAGCAGCGGCTGCGATAGCCTGACTTTTGGCCCTTAGTATGACTCCAGAATAAAATCCTAGACCCTACATTTCCCGTAATGCAACTTGACAGCATCTTTAATCATCCCTGCCTGATAACCACGGACATCTCTCAAACGCCGCGCCCCCAGTTTGTAACACAGGCTTTCTCAAGCCAAAATTGACCCTGGTGACATCGCTGCGACATCTTCAGCATTGTTTGCGCCTCCAGAGTCAGAGGAGATATTCAACACCTCTTTTCTCATGCTGTGGAGTTCTCCTCATGATGGAGGTTTAATAGCTGGAGTCTTTCTCTCCAAGTCAAAATTAACTCTAAATGGAAAAACCTGCCAGCTGGCAGCACTGTGAAGTATTAAACTATTTCTGAGAAAAGTCTTTCATTGTGTTTTATTACTTTAACTCTTGCACACAGTTTTTAATACTGTGGTCCGTTTTCACATCGTGCTTTATTTACTCTATATTCTTGTATTCCTGCTCTTGTCTCGTGTTTTTAATCTTTAATCCATTTTACTCTTTTATTGTTTAATCTTTCCTCTACTTCACTTTGTTATACTGGCTGGTATAAAAAAGCATTAAATTAACTTACTTTAGCTGCCACTGGGAGTTCAGTTCCCTACCCAAAGTAGGAGAAACACAGATTGTTCTGTAAACTAAGCAGCACCACGTTACGTAATCAAAAACTAAATTTGAATGCGCCTTTGTCCCTGGTGCCATTTTTTCTTTGCAGGTGCTTTTAATGTCAGCTTGCCCTGTGTCTCAGATAACCAGCTCACATGCTTACCCTGCCGCGCTTGACTCGACCTGCAGCGTTAGATTAGTTCCATTACAGTTGTTCCAAGTACTTCATCTGTTTCTGTCTATTCTGTGTTCTGGCTCAAATGTCACTCAGTGTGAAAATGGATGCACAGCCCAGCGCTGGTCCTTGGGGCTTGTTTCTCAGCAGAGCGCTATAGGTGGTAGTGAGAGTGAGATTGTTTCCACAGAGCTATGGGAAAGGGCGCGGGTCATCACAGCTTACAAACAGAGCCTCAGGTGGTCTGTTATGAAGCAATATGTTGGCGTTTGAAGTGGATATCACACAGGTAGTGTGAGGATAGCGACTCTGGGACTGGCAGCATCCCACGCTGGTAATGAATCTTTTCTACTTCACAGCTGTACAGTAGTCACCCGCCTAGTCCTCACCTTAAACACTATCCTAGGAATGTGATGACAGCTTCAAGCAGACGTTGCAATGCAAAAAGTAAAGTGGGGCGAGACAGAAATAATGCAGACTTATAGTAAAAGTGTTACAAGATGCCATATGGCTCATGACTCAGCGAGCTGCACCAGCGTCGTGCTGCTAAAACACGTTGTTGATTCTTGATTGATGAGTTTTATCTAGAGTGACTGCGTGGTGGATTTGGAGGATCCATTACTCATGAAGCCAGACTGAAGACGTGGGTTGTTTTTTCCTTTTTCCTTGACTGGAATTTTCAAATACTGAGGAGAAGGGAGCTGAGAGGACACATGGGAGGGGGAGTCATTTTTAATTTTCTCAAGATAAGGTTGTCAGCAAAAAGCCAAGATTGAAGATTGTGTGTGTGTGTGTGTGTGTGTGTGTGTGTGTGTGCGCACGCATACATCTTTCCGCCTAGCAGAACATTTCCAGCAGATGGCATGAAAAACCCTCAGAGGACACGGGTGTGTGTTCGCTCAGAAAATTATTGGAGGATAAAACACGGAGACGGGTGCATTTTTTTAAACTGGTCTACTCGCACACTAACACACACGCCCTTGAAATGCAGCAAGATGATTGTAGGGTGGCGCGCACGACACATTCATATTTTAGTTGAGGTAATAACATAAGACTCTCAGCCGCTCCTCTTTAGCTTCAAGACTGTTCTGTAACCTGTACATTCTCACGGCCGCTAGCAGGCTACATTTAACAGGCTACAGCTAACAGGTTGATAGCATTTCCTTTTTGTTCCCCATTGTTCTTTCTGCGTATGAAAGTGTACACTTTTGCATCTCTCACACTCCACTCATCCTCTCACCTCCTGACACTCATTTGTCTTCACACCACACTTTCATTATCCATTTTTCCTGTTGTGTATGCAGTATGCAGAAACAGGGAAATAAATGTCTCCAATGATGAATAATGTAAAACAAGTGGATGAATGCTAAGAGTGACGGATTGGCAAAATGTATCAGCTCCAAAAAAAACTGCACGATTGACGTCAATGTGAAAAGCGAACATTCTTGCTAGCGTCCTGTCTTCCTGTCCGAAGAAAAGGTCACAGACATGCACAAGCATAAAAACAAGTGCATGCATGAAGGAGCATGAAGTTTTTAGTGAACATTTAAAAAGCACAGCGCACTAATACAAAATCAGTCCGGTTTTGTTTTAGAAATAAATGAAGGCACAAAGTGGATTGTCACAGTCACAGTTTGCACACACACACACACACACACACACACACTTGACAACGTAGCCAATGCCCCTCCGTCCGCGAATTGAGTCACAAGCTTCAGAAAATTATCATGCATCTGCTCACTTCATCTCATCGAAACGGAACGAGGTGAGAGACAAAGGGCTGAGAAAGAGGAGGCTACAGAGATGTAATTAGACACAGAGAGAAAGTGAAGGCGTGTGAGAGAGACAGCAAGGGGGGGGGAGGGGTGCGAGATCTGGAGGGAAATGTCAGGAAGAGACGTCAGTCGTCACGTTAGTGTGGAATCTGATCAAGAAGGCCCACATTGTCTGCTCATAATACATATGAGGTGTGGTCAACTAGAGTTTGGAGCCATGTAAGCAATAGTTTTACATCGCCATGAGTGTGTGCATGTTTAACATAAGAGACTTAAAACAAAACCATTGACTCTGGCAGCAATACAACCATGCTTTGCCCGTGGAGTTATACAAGGCCACCTACCTGCACTTGAAAGAATATTGTATCAAACAAAGGGGAGGATAAGCGAGGGAGGGAGGGAGGGATATGAGATGCAAAGTGGGTGACAAAGACGGAGGAGGAGCGAAGCGTGTTCCTGTCCAGATGGAGCCTCTGTGGGGAGTTTGGACCATGTGTGGGTGTGTGTGTGTGTGTGTGTGTGTGTGTGTGTGTGTGTGTGTGTGTGGTTGAAGAGTAACGATTTTGGTACACTGCCATGTGGAGGCTGAGTAGGTGGATTACCTACACTGGTACAACAGGGAAAGTGATGAGTAGGTGGATTTAAGGATTTTGATAGATAGCAGTTATCGCGATGACGGCAAAATGTCAAAATGCTTCTGTCTGGTGTGAATACTACTCCGACGATAAATAACCCAAATATTACAGGTAGAGTTCGTGAAGTCAAACCCAGTTTTTGATACTATTTGTGGTCTGCATTCAAAGTATTTACATTCTGTATTTACCTCTCTATTACCTCTCTCTTCACATCAGGACTGATATCTTGAGGCGACCAGGTGACATCACTGCTGGGCTGTGGTCAGAGGTTAAACAGGCTTGAATCTTTCAACCAGAGCAGGCAGCCAAACACAGCTTTCCAGTGTTACTCTTTAACTTGATAGGCTTTTAAAACCCAGTGAGCTTCATATATACAACTTTGAATGAGTAAGGAGTCCCAGAGAAATCTAATTCACAGTGAAGGAACCTTGAACACACAGACAACCAGAATATAGCACATGCAGTGACATAATGTTACTGTGGACTAAAGGACTCTTGTGAATGAGTTCCTGCTGGCCTGAGAGTTCATTCAGTATGAGGCAATCTCTCTGTTTGTTGGTCCATCCTTTTCATGGATTATATGGGATTACAATCTGTCCGTTCCTAGATGGAACATTATGGATTAGATAAAGACTGGTAATCCAACATGGAACATCATTTTCTGGCTGTGGGTGATGTGTTGAATGGTAAAGGCGGTGAGCCTGGTGCTGATAGAGATTTAAGGAAACTGGAAGGTCCCTGCTGCAGCCACTATATCCATTCCTGTCAGAGCATCCTGTGACTTAATTTCTTCACAGTCAGTGCTGCACTCTCAATTTCCACGTTTCAGTGAGAAAGACAGCGAACAAAGACACCAACTTTGTTTGGGGTGCAAAAACAGGAACAATAATATAAATGGAGAAGAAGGTATTTGATTTGATGTGTGAGAATCACACATTGAATTTGTGTCTCCTCCCACGCCTCTTCCCATGCCTCTGAGAAATGTTGAGAGCGCAGAGAAAGAAATTAGCACCGTACGGCCTGCCAAGAGCAGTTAGAAACCAGCTGTGACAGGCAGTTTGGTTGCAGCTACAGCTCCATAGCGGGTGTGAGACACGTCGCATAAAAAAGCCTGTAATATGCAACATGTATAAGCCTATACATGGTTCAGATGTTTTAACCTCTTAAAATACTGCTGTACAGCACTGCACCTTTGTTGTCCTGAATCTTTGTTGTCCGACTTTCCCCCCCAGCCCTCACAGATGGGCCGGAGCACCTTCATCACACTTGATTCAAGTAATGTTTTTGCGGTGTTCAGTGATTCTTTTTAGTAGTTTTGGACATGTTTGGACATGTTTGTACTACTGCCTCGTGGAGTGACAGAAACTGGTTTTCAACCATTTACAGTTCCTTGACTTTGGGCTTTATGTTTTTTCTCCAAGTAGTCTCTCTGAAGACTTAATCAACTTACAAGTGACTCAGGTTGTCCAAAAACTGAGGCAGTCAGACCATGGACCAAGTTATTGTACCTATAAAAATCAGCTGCATCACACACATTTGTAATCCTACTTGTATGTGTTTTTTTCTCCTAAACACAAATATGTGGTTTTCGTTAATTGGAATAATCACATATATAATTGCTATGTTTTTCAAATTAGCTGAGCTTCACAATTTCTCACGTACCCCCTGGCAACAGCAGAAGTAGCCACGTCACGGCGTGTCATCACCATAGTGTGTTGTACGCAGGCCCGAGAGCTAAAAAATCAAGACTCAAAAAAGTGGTGTTGCATGACTTATGCCTAGAGGCGGAGGAGCATAGATAAATAGATTTGTGTTTTTTTGATCCCTACCCCTAGTTATTTGTTTTTACAAACCTCTTGTATAGTTTGCTCCCTTCAACTTCTTCCTAACATGTCTGCAAAAATGACAGGAGCCTTAAGAGGTCGGAGGCTCGTGCTGTGTACGCGTCTCTTCTTGTTGTTTGTCAGTAGAAGCAACGGGACGTGAGGAATGCAGGGACTCAGTAAAGAGCAGGTGACAGTCGACAGTGAGCGGAGGAGGAGGACACGGGGGTCCGAAGTAGAAATGTCGCTGAGAGGAGGAGGGGGAGAGGGTGAGAAGATGAGAGGAGGGTGAGAATGGAGCGTGACAGAGAGACAGGGAGAATGAAGGCAGAGTGAGAATTGAATGCATCTATTTTAATAAACAAAATGGAGACATAGAGATCACACAATGATGGCAAACAGGGATATATATACGATAAGATAATCGACTGTACAAATTAATGCAATCCGTTAAATTAGACCTGCAATCTTTGTAAGTTTAGTGTTATTTTTTTTGTCACGTCACATCATTTGAAACTGGGATTTGAAAGGAATAACTAAGAGGCAGGCTAGCTGTTTCCCTCAGTTTCAAGTCTTTACGGTAAACTAAGCTAGCTGGCTGCTCGCTGGACATACAGTACATGAAGTAGTATCAATCTTCTCCTGTCACTCTTGGCACATAAACAAAAAGGCATATTTTCCAAAATGTCAAACTATTTTTAATAATGCCATTTCGATGCTTCAAAAAATTGCTGGTCCTTATTGGATTGCATTATATTGTACAGGTGTGCATGTTATTATATGCAAGAGTATTATATCAGACTGCATATAAAATTTATCTGTCTTCTCAAGCCTAAACATACATACACAGAGTCTAGTGGACACTGTCTAGATACAGAATTGGGTCTGTTCCCTCTACTGTGTGCATGTGTTTTTATTCTACTATACACAGTGTGCTGTCCATTTAAAACTTTTACTCATGCCAGGTCCTGAACCATGCCACAGAAATAGAGCCAATTTTTTTCACGACTACATGAGTAGCCGAGATGACTCACTCGGTCTCCAAAATCCTCACTCTTAACTCACGTCTACACCTGCCGCACCTGAGGGAGAAGGCTCCAGGCTGTTCTCCTTGAATTCTCTCCTTTAATTTACTTGGAAGGAGAATAAATCGAGGACTAGGAGAGCAAAGAAATACAAGGTCTTTTCTGTCATTGAAACATATACGTATTTTCTTTTGGAGTCTGGAGAGCACTCTTACGGGAGCATTTGTTCTCACAGCAGGATTTATTACTGCTGCACTTAAATTACAAGTGTGTTTGTATGTGCATGTCCTCATTTGAGATTAGTTTAGTTTGTTTAGGACTAGGTATCAAGAAAATGGGCGCATTCTTTACATCTGAAAATTAGGACTTTAATAAAGATTATTTTTCACACGGCATATATGCAGAACAATACAACATCGTACAGGACGTGGACATACAGTACTTACCAATGCATACGGTGAACGAAAAGTGGCACGTAAGAAACGACAAACATTGCCAATAAAGTTAAAAAGCTTTCAATTCCAATATCTGTAAACAGAATAATGTCACGCCACTATCAAAAAGCCCCAAAAAGCTCTAACACGAGCTGAACAGACACCAGGCATAATATTAATAATAACACTGCACACTGAGAGGCATCGTCAAAGACACTATTAGACACCGCAAGATGACTTTGACTTGATTTAGCATCAGTTTGGTGAGACTGCACAGACGTCCTGTGTGTGTTTTCAAATGTTTTTAATCAAACCCGTTAAATCTTAAAGATTCACTGGGGAATTCTCAGAAACACTGATGCTTAATTAGTTCAAAATATCCCACAGTGTGACTTTTCCATCAGGATAATACATTTGATTATTCGTTTACATGGGTACAAACACCCTGACAGGCACTTTCCTCTAAGGGTCATTTTTTATGCTAGGGAGAACCAGTGTTTCTTTCTTTTGTGTTGTAGAACCTTTGAAATGGGCAGTCTGTATTTAACATGATGTCTCACACAACAGTTGTAGTCATCAAAAGGTTTCTGGAGTACAAACGGGATCAAAGAAACATACTGGATGCACCGAGGCATGTTACAAACACTGCACAACTCATGCGTGGAATGTAGGAAGGTTGAAAGAGTCTGAGGTTGCATTTGTCCAACCACATTATTGAGTGGCTGCATGTATAAAATTGCAAAGAGGAAACAGTCAATATCTAAGATGGTTAAAATGAGTGCATTATGTAAATAAGTAAATAGTACAAGATTAAGCAAAAAGTAATCTGAGATGCATTTCCTTCCTTAGAGCACATACTTTGACCTCGATTTTCTAAATTTACACAGAATGACAAATGGGGCAAAAGCTTGTCAAATACGTGAAAATGCATCCAAGAAAAAAAACTACTTTCTGCTAGTGGTGGTGACTTTCTTGTTCTAGATTTGTTCAGTGACTTATTTAGGGAATAGAAGAGACTCTCGGGCCTTTATAGACAAACACAAAGACAATCTTTTTTGAAACGTTTGAGCTGCACAGTGCAGTGGCAAAGACATTACAGGTATATGGACACATCATGCTGAGGTGAAAACAATGTGGCATCACTCCTTACAAGTGCCTGGCCTATCTATTTTTCCCCAGGTCCTCCCACTTTCAATTTCTTATCTACTCCTTGCTGCTTCCAACTCTAATGACTTGATTAACTTCACCCCGACCCTGCAGCACTCATGGAGGAATTACAGCTATAGGAGAGGTCGCCAGCTCTCAGCTGTCTCACCAGAATAAACAGACAGTGGTGATTTCTGTAGTTTTAACTGTTAAATGACGTTTTAGGAAACACGCTTATTCGCGTTCTTGCTGAGAGTTTGATCAGAAGATTGATATTGCTCACATGTATGCATGCTAAGTAAGACGCTGCCACCAGCAGCTGGCTAGCTTAGCTTAGCAAAAAACCTGGCTAAAACACATTAAATAAAAGAAGATATGTGTTAATTAATGAGCCTTAGAGGTGCTGGTAGGAAAAATTTGTTATTTTCGACAGAGCCAGGCTAGCTGGTTTTCCCCGTTTTAGTCTCTATGCTAAGCTAAATTAGCTGGCTACTGACAGTAGGTTCATATTTACTGTACAGACATGAGAGCGGTATTCCTCCTCACATCTAAGTCTTGGTTTCCCAACATTCCCAACAATTCCTTTAAGTATTAGATCCCGACAGTTTGTTAGATAGCGGATCATACTAAGTATACAGCTAACCATCACTGCGTTGCTGCTAACACATTTGCTCACTAATTCATAGCTACTACAATGTTAATTTGTTTGCTAGTTGTCTCATATTAGCATTTACATTATTAGTTTTGACTAGACTGCTAGCTGGTTTGCTAACAAAGCGCAGAGAGAGTTAGAACTAATGACAACATAGTTTAGTGTAGCCTGAATCTGGAAACAAATCTACTTTATTAGCATGTCTTTTTACTTATAAGTTATAACTTACAAAATATGATCTGTACCCACACTACACTTATAATTATCTCAACTTGTATTGTACAATTCTGCTGTGCACCTTCATGATGTCATCAGCTCTGGTAGCTGGAAGTTTGGTGAAGTAGCTGCAAAGCCTCTAACCAGTTCATATAAATATATACTATTAATTATCTATTTTGCACATAATGTTCAGTCCATGCCACATTGAGCTGTTTAGAAAATCCTGTAGCAGTGCTAATACTGGGCAGATGGAATCATACCTTCTTGAAAGTGCTACAACTTCACCACTCCCTCTGCCCTTCTTTTACTTCCCCTTCCTCAAAGCCTTCCCACATCGGTCATTGAGAACTCCTGTTGTGTTTACTACAAGGCTCCCCTGGGTCCTTGGTTGCTCCGCCGTAAACCTCAACTCCGTTCTCGGTCCAGGGGGCCACACTGCCATGGGTTACTCTGCCGCAGCGAGCCAAGGTAGCTACCTGGCCAGAAGACAGGACCCGGTCCCAAAGACCCACCTGGGACAATTCCCCAACCAGGGCCTGGGACGAGTCAAAACCTCCACCCAGGGAATCCTGGAGAGAAAGAAGAGTGAAGTCAGATGGATTACAGAGAGGAAGCTTGAAAGGAGCCGGTGATTGAAACAAAGACATTTTTACTTTTGCACACTGACAGGCTCAGCTTCGACTGTTTTTCTGCCTTGGGCAAGACTGTGGACTTGCTTTTGAGGAGATGAAAGAGATGTTATAGAAAGTGACCAGTATGAATGCAGGATTATGGAACAAAGCCATAATATATTATTTTGGCTCTGGATGAGGGTCCCCTAGGCTATTACCCTCTATCCACAAACGCCCCCCATACCAGCTTAGGTTTCTTCTGGAGTAACCTGCCGTCTTTAGCTGCCTCTAATCAGTTGAAACTCAATTCACTCAGTCTTTCATTCAGTGATTCACCTGCTCCTGCCCCAGTATGAGCACTCCTCCAGGTCTGATGTGGTGTCCGGCTGCCAGTGCGTGACCCTCGCCCCTCAGCTTCCCCCCCTGGTAGGCCTGCCAGGCTCCTCCCTTCTGGCTCCAGCTCACACAAATGTGCTGCCAGCTGCCTCTGGAGAGGTTTAGAGGCAACTGTGACACCTAGGATTGGAAGAGCAAAAGGGCAGTTCAGATGAAGTATGTTTGTTTTCTGATCGTTTTCAGTGTCGCACATTCACAAGTCTTCAGGGTCAGCTGTTATACAGTATTTCCTCAGTCCCAAAGAAACTGCTACCTCCAAGGACACAGAACTTTTCCTCCAGGCAACTATTACCATAATGAATTAATTGAATCATTCCTAAAGTGACTACACTGCACTACACAGTATAGTGTACATTAGTTTGTCATTTAAAAACATGAATGAGGCTATTTAGCTTCTAGTTTAGCGTCTGCTAAATTGTCTTTCATTTGATGTATTGTATGTATTTGTATGCTAATACAGTTCATGTTTTCTTCTGTAACAGACAAGAAAGTAGTGTGCAAGCCTTGCAGAATGCAGTGGGTGATACTATAATGATAATAAATTACCAAAAAACAAAGACATGTACACTGGTTGCTGTCTTCCACTCTATATATATTAGTGCTGCAGACTCTTGGATCCAGTCACTGTGCCTCACAGGAAAGTCATAAAGAGTTAGCATACTGTGTTTCAGATAAACCATTTTTATCCTATCAACTCAATTTCAATTCAGTTTTATTCATATAGCGCTATAGCATAACAGAGTTATCTCATAGCACTTGTTAATATAGAGCAGGTCTAGACCAACTCTATATGTATAGACAACAATTCCACCATGAGCAAGCTCTAGGCGACAGTGGCAAGGAAAAACTGCCTTTTAACAGGCAGAAACCTCGAGCAGAACCAGGCTCTGGTTGGGCGGTTATCTGCCTACAAGTTCTTAATTTGGAGCAAAGATTTCTATGGCTGCACCATTACATCTAATTAACCAAATTCCACATGGCTTGTGCCTCATTAACACAAACATGTTGATGCAGATTGAAAATTTTCATTTGTATATTAAAATATAAATTTGAATGGATATGAATGATGAATGGACTCCATGTTTATTTGGAAATGCATGCAAAAGTAATTGCGAGAAAGGTCTCACTTTAATAGGAATTTTAGAGTTTATGTTGATTGGTACGAATGATTTCACAAACACCTTAGGTAGGAAAGGGTTTATTTTAGTCCAGTAGAAATGAATTGAATTTGATTCTGGCATCACTTACCTCTGTCTCTCCTGCAGGACAAATAGCTAAAAGAGTCCAGAGGCAATCTGACAGCCATTTGAAGGTATCGGGAAGTACCAAGTGCTAAATTGGTAGGGGGGTGGTAAAAGTGATGTGTATTCATATGGGACTATGTAGTAAGGGGAAATGAGGGTGTTTTATTTATGAAGAGGGAATGGGTAGTGTTTATTGACATAGGATGTATATGTATTTTAAAGTATGAGTGGTTAATTTATTTAGGACGGGAAGTATTAGGGGGAGGTGCCCCCTGTACTGAGGAATGTAGGAGGAGTGTGTGTATATATAGGAGGTTGATTGAGGGTGAGAGAGTGTGGTGGCCAAGGCCGAAGGTACATGTTGAACAGCCGTGTGGTTCCGTGTATCGTAATGACTGGAAGAGGTTTTGCTTAAGGAAAATAAACAAATCAATGATTGAAATCCCCTCGGTCTCAAGTCTCATGCTGGAGCCATTGTCTGAAACCGGGTCACCATCACAGTAATAATGAGTACAAGTAAACCATATTCCTTTTTATCTAGCAATAATTAAATAATTTATTGCAAATAATCTAATAATTTAGCAATATTCAATGCCAATTTGTTGTTTCATATTTTGCACAATGGATGTCAATATTCAATAATTAAATAATGACAATGAATTTATGTCAATTTAAACAGCCTTGAACTATATTTCCATTGCATACATGGTATTGAGCATCTTGACCTATTAAAATAAACTTTGCAGACTCTGAAAAGTTTGTGTTGACTTCAAAACACCTGTTTAGAATCTAATCAATAAATAGTTATATGGCCCATAAGCCATGAAATAAATCTCCTTGGGAACATCAATTGCACTCAAGCAGTGTAAAGATCAGTTCAGATAAACAGTAGACGCAGCTAGACTGATACAGTGTACCTTGTCGTTGATGAGCAGCTCAGTGGGGGTGTGCAGACCTTGCAGCAGCACCAGTTCGTTGGTTTGCTCAGGAACAGCGTAGGACAGAGGCGTCCCGATTCCTCCCTCTGCAGGCCGCAGCCACAGGCAGATGGTGAAGGCCCGCAGCGCTGGGATGGAGTGTTTCACCACGGCGTACATGTAGTTTGTCCGAGTTGGGAAGGACAGTCTGTAGCCCTCTGGAAAAGAATTCCCTGAGACACCTGGGGAAGCAGAAAGAGCGCATGAATATGGAAACAAAAGAAGTGGTAGAGAATGCGAGGAGAAATTAATGAAGTCATCTACAGTGATCTGGCAAGAGGATCAAATAGATTTCCTGCTTTTATCATATACTGTATCTGCACTGTCTTCATGTAAAAACATCTGATCTGTTTTCTTCAAAGCAGGGCATGAATTTCATAATCTTTCTGATCGTTTCTGTTTTTTTTACTTTGACATAAGTTAAACATAATTTATTCATCATAAAGAAACCCCATGGCATGACATGATTAAGAGTTTATTTTACTGTTGAATGAAACATCTGCGGTAACTTTTATGCCAGATAATTTCCAATCATTAGTGACTTGAGCACGTTATTAATCACAGGCATCATTTCTATCATCATTTTTATACCTCTTTATTTTATCTTAATTTACACATTCATATTTTCCCACACATACACACACATTCTGATCATTTCTTTGTATTTTTCCCTTTCTGTTAATACTCACCATCCTCCAGCCCTGAGATTCGGTGGTGTAGTTTATTGATGCCCTGGTCGATTTCCTGTCTGCGCCTCTCCGTTTCCAGCCTCAGGGCTTTTCTCTCTTTGTCCAACAGCTCCACCTTCCTCTCCAGCTCCCCCTCCAAGTCTTCCATCCTCCAGGGCATGTCAGCACCAGCCCTGTGCCCAGGATCAACTAATCTTTCTGGGCCGCCAGACTTCCCGCCTTCCCCTGGCACTCCTGAGGTGTTGCTGTCTGTCTGGTTGTGAGGAAATGGGCCAATGTCTGACTGCAGAGGAAGGAGACAGTGGATGAAAACTGGTTCACAGTGTGGGTTTTACAGTCTAAGCAAAATACTGTAAAGTACACTTGCTCTAGTTCAGGTTATAGAATGTATTTACTTTTCATTTGATCAATCAAAACAAAAATCTTAATAATGAAACAGAATATTGGCCATGTAGTAAGGCTAGAAGACATTGCTCCCCACACTCTCATTTCAAACACAGCCGATACTAAAGGTAAAGCACGGTGCGAAGGATCATCACACTGGATCTGCAGGATATTACAGAGAACTTACAGCCACTGAGCCTCTGGGTATTTAAATCATACTGATGTTTCAGGAAAATAACCTATCATGACTGCTCAAACTGCTATCAGAGACTGCGGTACCAAGTGTACTGGTA
The DNA here is from genome assembly GCA_036023855.1 of Gadopsis marmoratus. Lineage (NCBI taxonomy): Eukaryota > Metazoa > Chordata > Actinopteri > Centrarchiformes > Percichthyidae > Gadopsis > Gadopsis marmoratus. Next base: position 13,470 of record JAVQJF010074319.1, read on the forward strand.
GGTATGCCAGAAATGGAAAACCGTTACAGTTGCTGCACATTCACACCATTTGCAACCATGCCACACTGTGTTTGCCTCACTTGTCCGACCAGATGTTGGTCATGACATATGGTGAAGCTAGTGTGTGACTGAATGCTAATGAGTGATGTTGAATGTGAATTTAGTTGGACAAGATTAGAAGGGATGGCATTATGGGGTTTCTGGTTGTAGAAAAATATGTGGGCATCAAGTGATTGATGAATGGCATTAAGAGTGTGCATGACACATGATCAGCAGAACACTCACTTGAGCAGACCACATGCAAGAAGAAACCTGTGGAGATAAGGGGTTTCACACAGTTATTTGACCTGACTAGCATTCCCAGATGAGCACTTTTCTTGTAGATTTACCAGTACACATGATTCGATGTAAACACTATGCTACTGAAGTAGGCCAAGTACCTGCTGTACACAGACACATGAATTGGAAGTTAAAAAAACCAAAACACAGTGGGCTACATTATGTTTGAACCCTTTCATGCATGAATTACGATCATCTCAGAAATGTTTTCAGTGTTTTTGTGTTTTCTCTTTAGGCATGAAAACAAAATTGAGCTTACATTTTTCAGGTGGTTTATCACATGTCCACTCAGGTGAGTTTTTCAATGAACATTTTCTAAAAAGGGTAACAGAAAAAAATTGTCCATGGCTCTCAAAATACTCTCTTTCAGATGTAATTCAGCAGTTCAGTATCTATTATGAAGATTGGCAAAGCATCCTCAATGCCACAAGACACTGCATGCAGATCTACTTGTTTTTTTCATGTGCATGCAGCATTGCGGCATTAATTTGCATTTTTTGCAAGTCTCCCTGAAACTGGTTGTCTTTGGTTTTTCCAGACATTTCTGCACTTTCTCTTTCCTTGAGCTCTCTCAGGTTGCACTTCCTCAGCTCCTTCAACTCTACTGTCAGTGTCACTATGGCTAGCATTGGCTAACCCCTCTTTTTGTGGTAGCCATTCACCATCACTGGCACTAGCATATATCCTCACTTGGCTCAGGTGGTATTTGCTCCACTCTCCTGTAGGCCTTTCTATCACGCACTGCACATGAGCGCTACAAATATAAAGACACTAACTGTTATGCGGATAATAGAACTAATCTGCACAAAATTTTGTTTTTGTAATAAAAACTGCAACAAGTTACATTCTAATAACATAAATCAATTGATTTGCAGCCAAAAGAGTTACTGCAGATGGCGTTTTTCAAGAACAACAAAGTTGCAGTAATAGGCTAGTATGAATTGCAGTTGAAATATAGCCAGTGAGCCATGACATCTGATTTAGTGGACAGAAGATGAATTGTAATTTCCTCCCAACATTTAATAAACACTTGATATTACCAAATGTTATTTACCTGCAAGGGTCTCCTATTATAAAATAATTAGCAAGATATTCCTGAGCCGCTCAACATTTCTGGCCTTCCGTCGACCTATGGAGGACGGGAACTGCCATAATAAAAAATAATAAGATTACATGTAGGCACTAATTAATTGATACAATGTGACATCAATTGATATTTCTGTATTTATTTCTTATTATTTCCATTTGCATATAAATTCCCCTATGTTCTTTGCTTTCCCACTTAATTTTCCATTATATTTATTAATTTATAAATGTATTTATGTATTTATTTTCCATGTGCATTTGCTTCCCTGTTTATTTCCCAAACTTTTTATTTCTGTATTGTTTTTCCTTTGTATTTTTTCCCCTGCTGAACTGGGCTACTTTTGACTCCAGATCAGCACTTCCACACATGAAGATGTGGCATGAAATGTCCATGCACACACACACACACACACACACACACACACAAACACACACTCATATCTTCTTCTGTCAAGTGAGGACTCTGAATTCCTCAGTTCCTAAAAAGTGTCAAACGTGGAGCTAATCCAATTTCTTTGCATTATGGAGGTTTTCATCTGACAGTGGGCGATATGGAAAATGGACAAAGTGCGTAATCAACAAAGAAAATGACCCATACAGTACAGACATGTCCTACATACCGCCGAGTGGGGAGAACTACTGCCGCGAAGCTCGTTTCGTCTGTGCTTTCAACAAATATAGGCAACTCATAAATAATGTATGGTATTTCTTCAGCCAGAAATTAGGTTATACATCATTGGATTCTAGTCCGATGAGGGCAGGATCCACCTTACTATGTTATGTTCTCTCCTCCGGCTGATCCGCTGCCCCCCCCCGGTTTCTCTCTGTTTCCCCTGCCTCATTTTTCATCTCTCTTTCTTTTAATTTTGAATCTCAGTCTGTTTTCACAGCATGATGAATTAGCAGCCTCACCAATGCAATCAGTTCAGGTATAATAAAGGCGGGTGACAAGTGATGATTATACGAAATTAATAAATGCTACCAGCAGTTAATGCCAATGTAATTTCAGATTGAATGGCACGATCCGTGTAATGGATTACATTGTAAGTTTGCAGACAAAAGGGAAAGAGAGTCTTATTTTGTTCCTTCTTCTCATAGATTCCACTGTTATTGCAGAAAGTTGTTTTTTAAATAGGCCTATACTTGATTATTCACTTGATGTTGTTGACAAAAAAACAACAAAGGCTGCCAATATCACACACAAAGCCTTTTGGATATCTCACTTGTTCTCATTCAAAATTCAAAGCCCTTGCTTTCATAAAACACTCATGTGTGCCCAGAAACCCTAAAAGGGATCCGAGCCATGGATGTCAACTCCGATGATCACTTACTACAGGAAAATATAGCCAGAGTTGGATTTATAGTAGCTACATTAATATCCAAAGCTGCTATCAGACCATGAAACGCCTTTCTTGGTTAATCTGATACCAAATTCCGTTATGTGGGACCAGAGACTGCTGCCTGGGACTCATTCTCATGTACTGTTTTAGTTGCATGAGTAAGATGATACATGAGGAGGGTGGTTTCCTCCTCACTTCACCTACCTCCAGTTTCTCTATGCGGTCTTTGAGCTGCGTGATAGCCTGCTCCAGTTCATCCACAGCCCTGACGGTGAGTAAGTGGACACTCTCAGGCGTCGAAGCCGGACTGTCCCGCACCATGACCCGCTCCAGGTGCGTGTCCTCCGCCGGGCTTCTGCCCCCCAACAGCCCCGCAGCGCTCCCGCGTCTGTCTGCGCTGCTCCTCCTGCCGTCCAGCCCCTTCTCGCACTCCGAGAGTTTCCCGGTCAGCTCTCTGATGGTCCGCTGGTCTGTTAATATCTGGTCCTTTTGCTGCAGGACCGTCTGCCGAAGCTCCTCCGCGGTGGTGCGGAGGTAGCCCCAGTCTTCGCCCGCGTACAGCGACGGGTCATCCGCTTGTTGCTGAAAGTTTTTCGGGTTGCACTCCCCGGCGGGGATCGGCGTGCAGATGAGTCGACTGACCGTTGGGTCGTGACCGGCGAGTCCACTGACCCCGTCCAGTCCGCCGAGCCCAACGTTGAAGGTTGGTGCTTCTGAATCGGGCGTTTCAGAACCATGGAGAGCGCCCAGAGACCCGACCCGGGCCACGGAGCTCCCTGCAGCGGGGGTCTGCGCCGCCGCGTCCGGGTACAGCGAGTGGTTGTCGGTTGCCGGTTGCTGCTGTGCCGCGGCAGCTCTGGAGGATCCGGTGTGGACGGCTGCGATGATGCAGATTACCGCTCCGATGAAGGCCACCATCCCGGCGGCCAGGATAATAACAATGAACTTCAGGGTGGCGGCGGCGGCGATCGATTATTAGGAAAATCGAACGACAACACTCGGACTCCGTAAGACACTCAAAGCTCCAAAACAACTGAAGTGTCGAATTGTTTTCATGCATGCAAGCGGAGGAACAATCCGCCTCCTCACTTCCCCCCTTTTCCACGAGAACAGGCGGCCAGAAAATGAGAGTTCCGCACCATAATTGAGTGCTCACGGCGTGAAAACACCAGAAGCGGGCAGGTCGTGTTACACCTCCTCCCCCTGTTCAGCGCGCATGTCCCCGGCAGTCAGGCGACATCCAGCCTGTTACTGCTGAAGCAGAACGAGGGGGAGAGAGAGAGAGAGAGAGAGTGCAGGAGAGAGAGAGAGAGAGAGAGAGAGCTCACTTCTCGTACATTGTGTCTCCCTCCTGTAGCCTAAAGATAACTTTTCCAGCAGCGTTTAAACTGTAATCTGTGCTTTTTATTAAACAATATATACTGTGGACAGTGGATATCCAACTATCCAATAACACGTCAGATTTTCTATGATGGCACAAAGAACAGGGATGCATTTTTGTCTTTTTTGTCCTCCCTTTTTGTTTTTTTGACTTTCACAGCTTTCATTGAAGATGCAATCCTAAATGGGATCTTTCCTGCATCCGCATCAATCCCTGTTACATCAGAAAATGAGTTGTTTCCCTCCCCTTTGGCTTAATATTGTCTTACTCAGCAACACATTACAGGCCTACTACAATGTGATGTGTGGATGGCCATAAGTCAGCCTCAAGGCTCCCTATGGAACAGCTCTACAGCAGCGGAGATGACAGAATGGCGGCCTTGGTGGGGGTTTTGTGTGTTTGTGTGTGTGTGTGTGTGTGTGTTGCAGTGCATGCTGCAGACCTGGTGCTGTTAGCGAGTTTCATTGAACCAGCTTTGGCAGTAAAAACACACGCTAATCCCAGTGTGGTGCATGCACACGCGTGATTAAAAACATAAAGTGATGTGTGAGCACGAGAGAGGCCGAGTGACAGAGGGAAAATAAGACATATCCACACACAGAGAGAGAGAGAGAGAGAGAGAGAGAGAGACAAAGGCAGGTGTGAGGAAAAAGCTTCACCGTGTGAGGGAAGCACTTCTCGTGAACATTAATGTGTGATATGCATTCTCACAGTCTGCATTCTCTTGTGCTAAGATGTCACAAAGTCGCAGCCGCTGACATCTCCAATATAAGAGGCGCGAGGGGGAAGACATCCAACATGTCTGCAGCAGAAAATAGCTCCAGCTCTCAGCCTTCACTGGAACACTAGAATAGTAAAGCAGATTGTTAAGTCCTCCTGTGGAGATGGGTACAAGAGCCTTGGAAATGTAAATACAAAACAATCACTCCTCACAACTCATAAAAGTGATGTCTCTTAAGAGCCACATATCTGTATTCAGAGTATACACTAAACGTCAGTAGTGGCATCTTCGGCTGGGAGTAGCTTTGCGGCAGCAGCAGCAGTGTGGCTTCCTATGGTAGTCATTTCCCCATGTTTGTCACTGTACTACATCTAATGTTGATTATTTGAATGGATTTTATTTCAGCATTTTAGGATGGTGGAAGTGTGAACACCAGCTCTGTGCATGGATGCATTTGTGGCATTAAAGCATACAAGAATAAACTGATGTTTTCTCATGGCTTATTTGTGCTAAGTGATTGTTCAGCACTGCAGCACAGTCCATTTTCAGTCCGCTGAGTCTGAGCTGTAATAAAAAGGGTACAAGTGCATTAAAAAGGCCAGTCTGGTTGAAGCTTTCTGGACATTGCTGCCCAGTTAATGATCGAAATCCACTGCTGATGTATTATGTCTATAAAAACCTCTGTGAGAGACTCTGTGGCCGGCGAGTCTGAGCTCAATTTATTATCGACGTCACCCTTGACCTTTATGTTTTGTGCTGCAGTGATATTGGAGCGTTCAAGTTTTCCTTTGTTGGGAATTTCTCATTTTGTTAACTCACTTCTTCCCACAGGATTTCATCCATAATCTTTGCTGGTCCAGCATACGTTGTGGCCACAGCTGCTCGGTTACCTGGAAGTCTAAAGCCATTGTAATTCAATAAGCTGTTTAAAGGTCCACTGTGGCAGGAGAGTGAACAGTCTATATACATTAAAGTGGTGGGAAGTACATTTACTAAAGTATTGTGCTGAAGTACAATTTTATGTTACTTTATACTTCTACCCCGAAACAAATCAGAAAGACTGTGGTTTGTACTCCTCTGCAGCATTTATCTGATCTGATGAAGATGAGTGAAGATGAAGAGTTACATATGAAAGCATCATTAATAATAAAAATCTAATAACATAGTGTATAACATTTTATCGCTGGCAGATGTAATACTTTGACCTTTATTAGCTTAAGTACATTTTTCTAACTTTTACTTAATAATGGCGCATTGCTATGTTGTCGTGTTGCTGCTTTTACGTAGTTGTTACGTAGCTACGACACGAGCTGAACACCTCCTCCGCCACTGATGGTCTGTGTGCGCTTTCATTTGTTCCTGAAATATTGAACTAAATTTAAAATTGTGATACTGGGAGAAAGCAAGAGAGGAGAGGAGGTAACAAGAAAGAGATTAAATAAGAGTGTGTTATGAAGCTGTTTAAAATTCCAGTCGTGTCTCCAGTTAGTTTATGGTGCCATCTAGTGTACAAGGCTCTCTCTCTCTGTCTCTCACTCTCACTCTCTCTGCCTGTCTCTCTCTCTTTCTCTCTCTCTGTCTCTCACTCTCTCTCTGCCTGTCTCTCTCTCTCTCTCTCTCTCTTCCTCTCTCTCTGTCTCTGTCTCTCTCTCTCTGTCTCTCGCTTTCTCTATGTCTCTCTCTGTCTCTCTCTCTCTCTGTCTCTGCCTCTCTCTGTCTGTCTCTGTTATCTATGGACATTGCATAATCCTGTTTAAACTAATTTAAAATAAAAACCACACTAGCTAAAGTGTTCATTCTTCCTTTTTTTTTACTATTTATTAGCATACAACATAGAGAATGTACAGAAATCATAAACAAACAAAGCCAGGAGATTGAAACACAGAGATAGATTATAACACAGCTCATAAAAATGCTTTTATACAGAGTTCATGTATTCTATATTAGCTTTTCTATTTCTAGAATATATGATTGAGTAAATGTATTGTTTGACTTCATTTTCAAGAATTAAGAAATGTTTGTTTATGGTGGGAAAACCTTGATTTATGAATATGCGATTTTGCAAATAACACAATCAAGGTGATGATATAGTATTGGTTTGCTGTGGTAGAAGGGTAGGTAGAAGAGCCAAACAATTCATTTTCATAGTTGAAGGAAAATTCAGAAACAATATATTGGGAAATAAATGTACAGATGTTTTGCCAAACAAATACAAGAGTGGAGACAGGACCAACATAAATGACATAAATCTTCTGGAACCAGTCGACAAAATGAGCAGTCCACATTAATATCCATTTTAAATCTTTGTAGAAATATCTTGGTGGGATTAAAACGGTGAATCATTTTAAAAGACACAGCCTTGATCTTATTTGCAATCAAAAATTTAGAAGGTAGGCACCAGATGTTCTTCCAGTCCAGGTCTGAAGTAATGTTGCTCCAATAAGAAATGACATTTGGGACAGAGACAATTTCACTTTGAAATACAACACGTAGATCACGATTATTAATGTTCTTTTTAGAGGAAAAACAGATCTGACCAACATCCATAACGACAGGATCCAGTGGCAATAAAGTCAGTTCAGATATTTCTGAGCTTTTATGAAGCATTACGACACCTGAAGGGACTGCATCAAAAACTAAAGTATATTTCCAGGTGGTATAGGAGTACCAAACCTGTCTAGAACCAGAGTGTGACATTAACAGATAACTAGAACTGAAGTGCTGACTAACCTATGATAGGGTTGAGGTTCAAAGAGCATCATGAGTCTTTGTTTTTGTTAATAACAATCCCAAGCCAAGTGATTTCAGGGGTGAAATAGAGGGAGTATTACCAATTTTTGAGGGCGATCAGCTCACACTTATTGTTTAGGTACAGTCCAGAGGCACTAAAAAAAAGTCTTAATATCATCAGTGACAACTGAAACATCCTTAAAAAATGAAGCAATATCATCAGCCAGCTGACTAATAATCACATCAGTTTCTGTTATAGTGATGATTTCTTAGCTTAATAAAACCAGAGAGTGATTGGGCCCAAATCAGGAACAAGTATGGCGAGACAGGGCAGCCCTGTCTGATTCCAGTTAAATCTAGACGAGGTGCCTGCAAGCAGCTCAGCTTAACAATTTGCATTCTTATATATGGTTTTAACAGTTGCACAAAAGTAACAGTCAAGGTCAAAATTCTCCAAGGCCTGAAATGTAAAGTTGACTGTGTCAAATGCCTTGCAGAAATTTAAAAGCAAAATAACACTATCATCACTGCAAAGATCAGCATAGTCAGTAAGGTGCATTCATTCTTTTTGAAAGGTAAGCCTTCTGTCTATTGTGTCATCACGTTGTACGCTCGTGTCGCAAGTTGATGATGCCATTAAGCTACGTTAGTACGGTACAAAACGTGCTAAGGCAACGTTTTGAAGGCATGACACAGTTTCAATTGTTTTATAAGTCATTCTGGTTCATTGACTTCCAGCCTGTTAGCTGAGGCTGTACAGATTTATAAAGCATCTGGAGATAATCTAGGAAATTACATCACAATAAGCAAAAATAGCAGGCGCTGAAGCTCAAAAGTTTAAACTACAAACAATTATACTATCACTCAAAGGTTTCACAGTACTTCCTGTCTGGACTTTCCTTCATATATGCCTTAATAGAATAAAATACAAACATTACTTTTACCACAACACCCTACTTGCATTATCAAAAGTAATATATCAGCGTCCATGTGGCGCATGCACCTCTCTTCCCGACGTCTTCATTGTCAGAGAGAGGGGGGAAAAAAGAGTACAGACTGATAATAATAAATCTGTCTGCACTGTGTGTTGAGTGTAGCTCAAAGCAGCGTGTAGTTCAGCTTGGCAACAGGGGGGGGGGTCTAATATTGGGCCTAGTGCCAAAATATGATGGATGAAGTAAGGAAAGAAATCAATAACTTTATCTCCACTTATCTGAGGTTTTGATCAGGTATGGCAGAGCAACTCTTTTTTGTATTTCATGTACAGTTTGTGCAAGTAGGATTTTGACATCTAAAGTGATTAAAGTGTAAGGATTACAGGATTTCTGGCACATATGACCACTGAATTCTGCACTAACCAATCAGAAATGAGGAATAATAGTGATATTACTGAATTAAAGGATTGAGATTAAGTAAATCATGAGTCCAAAATATGCTTGAATTACAAGTGCATTTTGTAACATTTTTATATTTAGTCACGTCAATTTCAGTTACACAGCCCAAATCACAAATGTGACAAAAAGGGATTTACAATTGTGTAGCATATGACATCCTCTATCAGATGAAGAAAAACTCCCTAAAAAACCCCTTTAACAGGGAAAAAAGGAGGAAACCTGTAAGGGAGCAACAGAGGAGGGATGGACGGACAAATATGCCATAGAAGTAGTGTGTACAGAATAGACTGAAATAGCAATATAGAAGTATAATACCAAATATCTGAATGACAATATCAGGTAGACGGATAAATGGATCTAAAGTACTTCAAGGTGCAGTTAGCACCTGAGACACACAACTTCCCCTCCACCACAGACTACACAAAACAGTGACAAAACTCAAGGACATTATTCACACAAACACCTTTCACACCTTCATTATTGATTTTTTTTTTCAGAAAGTGAAAAGGTGTTGATGCAGACATTGCAGCAAGTAGACTCTGGTTCTGATTCAGTTGCTTTCTATCTCCATGTGCTCAGAAGGCACCTTTTTCAACTTTTCCTCAGAATTTGCGCTCCTGTGCACGTTATTTTCAGGCACTTAGGTTGCGTATTGTCTGTGCATCCAAAGCCTGATGTAGACTCTTCCTTTGGGCCAAAGTCTAAAAGCTATTAGCAACTAGTATGTGAGTGACACCGTTGCACTGTCTGGGTGTGACATGTTCCTGTCCATATGACAAATATGTTTCCTTGAACATTGATATCTATCCCACGTGCACCATCCTGTTGTGTATTAATCCGCACCTGAAAATAGCCCCCAACAAATACACCATTTACACCTGTTTGAGTAATGTTTGCAACAAACGCTACAGCAGCCATCTGTTTTATGACATGAAAAACTAATCATGAAAGTATAATATGACCCGTTTGTGTACATTACAGAGTGAAAACAGATCTCTCTTATGGCCATGAATAAAACATTCAATGTGGAAAATGCACACACACACACACACACACACACACACAAACACACGCCCAGAGAGTCAGGGTTTACAGCATATGTCAGTCTGTTTTATGGTTGAGCCATGTTTAATTATTTACTTTTTCTCAGGCCACAGTGGTGTCGATTACCAACACTCTGAGCTGCCTCTTCTCCTCAACTCCACGTCCAGTTCCAACACGATTAACTCTCTTTTCTCACAGAGGCTTTGGTATTTGTGCCGGATGATTTAAGACCTGCAGGCCCTCTCGAGGTTTTACTGACAGTTGCACTATTTGGGATATAAACATGTCGGGGATGAATAGTGATCAGCTGCATCGCGCCACCTTGGGGATTTACACGGTGAGTAACAGATACTAGTGGCTCAAATTAGACAACAAACTTAACCTGTGAGTCAGGCGGGTACAGTAAATAACCACAAGAGTAAGATAACTTGTAGGGGCAATCAGGTGTTTGTTGTGATTTCTTTTTCAGTTTCTGGAGAACAATGGAAACATTTCTTGGTTACTGAGAAGTGAAGCTCACTTGGCAATTTCTGCCAAGCAAACATGATGTGAATCCACATAGTCAGTTTGAAATTCAAGGAGTATTTTCCTTTGCTTGATAACACCAGAGATTTGAGACTCAGGCTGCCGGTGTTGGGAGGCGGAACTTATGCTCATAAATACAGATTGAATTAAAGATGGATTTTATTGTTTCTCCTTTAGATGTGCCTTAAAGTTTCTTTGACTTTCAAAACTCAACAGAAATATTGTGTGTGTGTGTGTGTGTGTGTGTGTGTGTGTGTGTGTGTGTGTGTGTGTGTGTGTGAGTGTGAGTGTGAGTGTGTGTGAGTGTGAGTGTGTGTGTGTGTGTGTGTGTGTGTGAGTGAGAGAGATAACTGTGTTAGTGAGGGAGGAAAGAGCCTCTAAACCAATCAGCAGTCAGAGCAGGAAGACACTAAACGCTCAGTCAGCTCATGTTCACGCTAACGAGCAAGAAGCTAACGACACTGATGACGAGTCGAAAAGTTTTTATTCTCTTTCCTGTTTTTAATGTTTGACTGAGAAACACCAGAACACAGAGAGCAGCTAGCAGCCTGTGCTAATGCTAAATGCTAACACCAGCATGCTCACAGCGACAATGCTAACATGCTGATGTTTAGCAGGTATACTATTTACCATGTTCACCATCACAGCATGTTAACAGTTAGCATGCTAACAGTAGCTAGTTAGCAGTGAACACAGTGCAGCTGAGGTTGATGGGAACGTCTGTAGTTCTGCAGGTTTTTGGACACATGAACATGTTGACCTGATGGTGGCGCTACATGAAGAATCAGAGGGTCAGCAGAGTTCTACAGTTCATCCTGAGAAGAACATGAACGCTGAGATGTTTCATTCTGGAACAACGTGCTGCTAACAAGGTTAAATATGGTTAAATCTCTTTTTTTCCCTTCTCTTTTGGTTGACAAACAGCCAGACTCTGGGTTAGCGCCACCATCTGGTCAGTGACCTGCAGCTGGTTGTATTTCCTGCCTGCAACACAGAAAAGAAACAACTGCTAGAATAGTTCAACAGTTTGGGAAAATACAAATACATGGTTTCAGCACATGGTTAGCTTAGCTTAGCATAAAGACTGGCGACAGGAGGAAACAGCTAGCATGGCTCTGTTCAAAATACACCAAGCAGCACCTCCAACAGACTCCAGATCAGAACGCGTGTGATGGAAGCAGTGGAGGGTTCGAGTCGTTGGGCTCTGACTAATATCTGGAGTCTGATAATAACAGCAGAGTGTCCTGCTGTGTTATTAAAGATCAGCTGTGATACGTAGACGCTGTCAGCGTCACTGCAGCTGCTTGTCGCTGTGCTTCCTTTTACAGCACAGACGCAGATTTCACTGCAGGATCGTCTGTTCTGTTAAATGTAAATAAAGTTTCTGTGTTCACTGAGCTCTGACAAACCTTTATATATGTTTATCTCTTTATTTTAGCAGCATGTCTGCCTGCTGTTGGATTGTGATGAACTGTGGTTCAGACCTTCATGCTAACATGCTCAGCTCAGACGGTGAACATTAAAGCTGCACACTTCAGAACGCCTGAACGTTCACGTGTTAAATGTTTCGATAAGATTTCATTTTCTGCACCTTTTCCTGGTTTCCTCAAATATTTAGCAGTTTTCTGTGTCACAGTAGAGAGGAGGGTCAGCGTGGATCCTCAAACAAACTGACCGAAACAAAGACATGAGACACGTTAAGGACACACTCTGTGTGTGTGTGTAGACATGGCGTGGCTCCATCAGAGTCGAGGTTCTCCCAGACTCGTCCTGGTGGTGGTTTGTGTCGCTCTGCTGCTCGACAACATGCTGCTCACTGTGGTCGGTGAGTACACACACACACACACACACACACACACACACACACACACACACAATAAAAGCAGCGTTCATAAGGACCCTGCTGTTACAAACATCACGATTGATTTAAAACCCACTGGATTATCTGGAAAATGCAAAGTTACAAAACTGAAAACTGGCCTGTTTTTATTGACAAGTTGAAGTTTTGGAGACACATAGTTTCCACAGCAACATGATGCCCTACAGCAGACGCTGTCCACAGACTTTTGGCCGTCACAGGCGCTCTCCATGATGAAGCTGCTGGAAACAGATAAGTCACTGAAAACCTGCAGGTCAAAGCTGTCGGCTGCAGTTACAGTCGGAGCTGAATGTAAAGGCTGCAGAGGACACACACACACACACACACACACACACACACACACACACACACACACACACGACCTCCTGACCTTGAACTTTAAAGCCTGCAGTCTCAGTTCACTGTTGTCTCCTTCGGTCTCTTCTCTTTTCTCCTCCGGTGGTTTAAACTCTGCTTTTATTCCCAGTTCAGGTTTAAACCGACTCTGAATCAATCAGGACTCATCGATCTGTTTCCTTTGAATGTAAAATAGTATTTTGAAGCAGTGTGGGTCCTGGAAGGTCGATGGACAGAACTCGGGAACACTTTGAATCATTTCATTCCTAAGAAACCAATAAATTAATGATCGATCGTCCTCCTCCAGTGCCGATCATCCCGACATTCCTCTACGCCATGGAGCATCCCAGTCCAGAGACCCAGACCGCCCAGCCCTCCCTGCTCCCTCTGCCCAGCCACAGTGTCCCCGTCCTGGCTACGCTGTCTGAGCAGAGCCCCCGGTCGTCTCCTCCCACCTTCCCTCCTCTGGTGTCCCTGTTTGACAACGCGACCTTCAGTCTGCAGGAGGTCCAGTCTGAACCGACCCTTGACCCAGAGCCGGCAGACCAGTCCAGTGGGGCCACAGACCTGCAGGCCAACGAGACTGCTAACGCCACAGTAGGTGGAGGACGATGTTTACCTGACCCTGGTCCGTGTTCACAGGTGAGTTTACATGTCCTCCTCTCTCCTGCAGGAGTCCTCCTGTCTTCAGGACAGCAGGTTTCTGGAGGAAGAAAACGTCCGTGTTGGGTTGTTGTTCGCCTCTAAAGCTCTGGTCCAGCTGCTCGTCAACCCGTTCGTCGGCCCGCTCACTAACAGGTATCCAACCGCCTGTAACCTCCTTTACTAACACACACACTCAGTCATGTAGCAGGGTGACACGCTCGCCGAGACAAGATGGCCGAAAACGTTTGGGGAATAACGCGTGGTGTCGGAGAAGAGCTGCGCCGTTCAGACTGAAACATCTCAGCAACCTGTGGATGAATTTGTTCAGACATTCGTGTTCCTCAGAGGATCCTACTGGCTTTGGTGATCCGCTGACGTTTTCTCTAGCGCCACCAGCAGGTTGACATTTGTGGTTTAGTGAAATATCTCAGCAACGACTGGATTGTGCTGACTGCTGTTAATATTATAACCGAGAAATCAGAACACACGGAGAGCAAATAGACAGAAACAGCAGAATCCGTCTGGAAACTGTAACATCCACAAATCTGTGTCATCAAACAGCACATGACTTACAGACGTCATCAGAATGAATGTGTGTGTTTCTGTTATTGTTCTTTATCTTTATAACATGTGAAAGTGTCGCCTCTGTGTCTCCGCAGGGTCGGCTATCACATCCCCATGTTTGCTGGTTTCATCATCATGTTTGTGTCGACCATCAGTAGGTCACACACACACAGAAACACACACAGAGACACACAGAAACACACAGAAACACAGTTCTCTATAAAGACATGTCTAACCGTGTGTGTGTCAGTGTTTGCCTTCTCAGGGACCTACGCTCTGCTGTTCTTCGCTCGCTCTCTGCAGGGAATCGGCTCGTCCTTCTCCTCCGTGGCAGGTCCAAGTTCAGGACAACTTTATCATGTGTACCACCACCGAAGAAGAGTAACATGATGACGTGACCTCGTGTGTGTGTGTGTGTGTGTGTGTGCGTGTGCAGGTCTGGGTATGTTGGCCAGTGTGTACACTGATGATGAGGAGCGAGGCGTCGCCATGGGCATCGCACTGGGAGGACTGGCTATGGGAGTCCTGAGTGAGACACACACACTCAGACCTGTTACTGCAGTGAAAGTACTAATACTACAGTGTAGAAATACTCTGTTACTGTTGAAGTAAACGTTCTGCAGTCAAAATGTTACTTGAGTAAAAGATCTAAATTATCAGCATCAAAATGTACTTAAAGTACTAAAAGTAAAAGTACTCATTATGCAGAATAATCTGTACATGATTTTATTGGAGTAAAATGTTTGAGTAACCAAAATTATTAGATAAATGTAGTAAAGTAAAAAGTAGCCTCGTGCGAAGGGGGATCATTTCTAAATGACATGAGGTCCCCTGGTAATATAATAAAAACATAAATTGTATTCGGCCAGTCAGAGCCGTCATGCTGACACAAGGAGCTCTGAGAGGCAACTCTAACGTTAATATTCGATGCTTGATTTGCTCAAAGGCCAGTAAAAGGCAAAATAGCCTAAACACATAATGGTTTAACCGAAATGAATGTAAAATGTACATTTCATTTAAATACGTGATATGTGATGTGCCATGATGTGTAGTTCCTCCAGCTCAGGAGGTAGCGGGTGTTCCTTAATCACAGAGTTGCAGGTTCGATTCCGGCTCATCTCGTCATTTTTCGTGACGGAACAGTTACGGTTGAGAAGCGCTATGCTTTTATTTTTAAGGTATTATTTATCATTATTATAATAAGTACATGTAGAGGACTTTTCCCCAACGTCCCTGTAACTTCCTGGGAACGTTCTTACAACTTATTAGTTTGCTGCTCATCAATGCTGGTTTTCAAGTAATAAGCACAATAAATGCTAAATCCTAAATGCGTACGTGCGTAATGGTCTGCTCCATTTGCTGCTGTGCAGAAAAAACGCAATCCGTGCGCACGGATCGCACATAGAGGTTTTATTCTTCTACCATACGACCCCAGACGGGCTCCGTAGGAGTGTCCTTGCTTTAAGAGACTGAAACGTTAACGTCAAAGCCATGTGTGTAATGTTTCAGTTGGAGCTCCATTTGGCAGCGTGATGTACGAGTTTGTGGGGAAGAGCGCCCCCTTTCTGATCCTGGCCTTCCTCGCTGTGTTTGATGGAGGTAAAAAGCTGTTTCTCCACCCGCTGAGACTCATGGGAGTTGTAGTTGTTTAATGCTAACAGAATAATCTTCTTGTTCAGGTTGTGCTGCTCAGCTCAGTGTAGATGCTCATTGATTCGCTGCATTATGAAATGAGGTCACAGGTTTCGAACCTGTGACCTCATTTCATAATGTACTCTGGTGTACATGTTGGTGATGTCACACACTGATCTGGTCCACTTAGCATGTTCTGGTGTTTGTGTGTTGCAGTATTACAGCTGTTCATCCTGCAACCTTCAAAGATCTCTCCTGGAGTGAGTCTACTTTAATACCACTACTGCCATTTACACGGACCTGGTCTGGTCTGGTCCGATCTTATCTGGTCCAGTCCGGTCTGGTCTGGCCTGGTTTGTCTGGGAACAGAATGACCAGCTTCAGTTTGTGTGTTTCAGAGTGTGGAGGGGACTCCGTTACTGACGCTGTTAAAGGATCCGTACATCCTCATCAGTGCAGGTACACTCACCTGTACACGTTTATTATGACCACATTACAGGTATGTGTGTGGGGGGGGTCCACACCTCCTCCTGTCCACATGTCGAAGACAGAAAATCCATCATTTCTGGAAGAATGTAGTTTACCCATTCACTTCAATGTCAGGGCAGAGATACAGATGTGTCCTCTGCCTGTCTGTCTGTCTGCAGGCTCTCTGTGTTTCGCCAACATGGGCGTAGCCATCCTGGAGCCGACGCTGCCCATCTGGATGATGCAGACCATGTGCTCCCCTAAATGGCAACTTGGTACGATCCACTGTCTGCTTCCCTTCTGAGCTCGTGAAAAGTTAAACTTGGTCAGAGACACAAGGCTCTCACAGGACAGATGCTGGTCTTATAGACCATGATGCACTGCTGCAGGTGAAACCAGCCAACAGGATGTAAAGGAGTTCAAATGAGGTGAAACATCTGCAGCAGGAACTTGCAGAGTACTATTTACTGCTCATACTGATGATAATACTCACACTTTTACTTCAGTAAGATTTGAATGCAGTAGTGGAGTATTTCCACAGTGTGGTGTTAGTACTTTTACTGAACTAAAGGATCTGAATACTTCTTTTGGTGGCGGCTGTGGTCCAGGAGGTAGAGCCACGGTTGTCCGTTCGATCCCGCCTCCTCCTGTCTACATGTTGATGTGTCCTGGAATGATGGAGACGTGAATGAGACCAATCTGTAACAGCTGGTGTCCCACTCCTCAGACAGCCTCTCCTTCGTCCCTCCCTTCCTTCCCTCCTCTTCTCTAACAGGTGTGTGTTGTGTTGCAGGTATGGCCTTCCTCCCTGCCAGTATCTCCTACCTGATAGGAACAAACCTGTTTGGTGTTCTGGCCAACAAGATGGGACGGTCAGTGTGTGTGTGTGTCTGTATTACTCATGTTGTGGGGACATAAATCTGTTTACTCAGACACATTGTGGGGACTCGCCTTCCTTTTTGGGGCAATCTACAAGTCCCCATAACGTAGGTTTGGTTTGAGGGTGAGTCTCCAGGAAATCACACGACTGTGTGTGTGTGTAAAACATTTATACAGACAGTTGTTCTGAGTCTGAGGAAGAAGTTTAATCGTCAGATTAACAGATTAACTTTTCTGGAAAGTCTGAGTCCTGTTCAGACCTGATCCCGAAGAGTTCTGGTAAACCTGCAGGTGTAAGACAGAGAGACAGACAGGTGGCTGATGGGTGTTTCTGTGTCTCCAGGTGGCTCTGCTCCATGTTGGGGATGTTTATCGTTGGCGTCAGTCTGCTGTGTGTAAGTAACATCCATCTAATCCATTCATTCCTCCCACTGCTCATCCATCCGTTTATCCAATGATCCACTCATCCAACCAAGTGTCCCTCCATCAATCCAATAATCTGTTCATCATCCACTCAGTCATCCGTCCAATAAATTCATGTGGTGAACGATGTTGTAGGTACAGGCAGTGATGTAAGACCTGCACTAACACACGCCATCTTTTTATTGACTTCTCACATGTTTGTTTCATGTCTTTAGCGTCGGTCTGTTCTCATCAAAGAACCAAACCTCATGTTCAAAACACCCAATTTAACTACTGTACCTGCTTCAGCTGCAGGTAACATTACTGTGTGTGTGCGTCAGGTTCCTTTTGCCACCAGTATCTACGGTCTGATTGGACCAAACGGAGGTCTGGGCTTCGCTATAGGTGAATATCAACATGTTCATTTGCTCGTTGAATCTCAGATATCGAAGGTGAACTGGTTTTGTTGCGTTACCTGTGGAAACAATAAGTCTGATCACCTTCACAGACTTAATGATACCTAATTGTTGAAATGAATGATTTTTGTCCCCCAGGTATGGTGGACTCCTCCATGATGGCCATCATGGGTTACCTGGTCGACATCCGTCACGCCTCCGTTTACGGCAGCGTCTATGCTATCGCTGACGTAGCGCTGTGTATGGGGTTCGCTATCGGTAACACACACACACACACACACACACACACACACACACGTATACATACATGCTGCACTGGTGGAACAATGACCTCAGCTGGTCAACATCTTGTTTTATTTAAAATCACTTCAGAATTTGTCGTGGTCTTGATCAGCAGCACTGAACCGCCTCCTGATGCGAACTGTGTCTTAAAGCACTATGATGTAATGAAGAAGGCAAACAGGTGAATATTCTTCTGATAATAATCCTTAAAAATCTGTGTCTGTTGTTCCAGGACCCTCCACAGGGGGCGCTCTGGTCCAGGCGGTGGGTTTTCCCTGTCTCATGGTGTTTATCGGGGTGATCAACATCCTGTATGCTCCACTCTGCTTCCTGTTACGTAACCCGGCTGTCAGAGAGGAGAAAATGGTAAATGTAGATCTGAGAACAGATAAATCATCAGGGTGTCATTTGTTCCATTGTGGTGGTTAAAGGTATATAAAGTAGTGGATTACTTTCAAAGACGTATGTGTGTATTCTTTATGTGCTGCTCTGCCTGATGAAACACGTTTTCTTGGCCGTGAATCAGAGGCTCCTGGAAGCATGTCGGTGAGCTCGGAAGAGCTACAGAGGCTAGTGTAGAAACGGGTGGGGGTGTAATGGATGCTTTCTTAGCTAGAACAACATCCCATTGACGGGTCATCTTATCGTAGCTGACAGGAAGTTAAGGTTAATGGCTGGGAGCTGAACTAACATAGACATGGAAGGTCATTTAAGGCCAGAACAACAAGTGAAGAACAAGTACGCAACAGTCTCTGGACTCATGGCGCGGCTGCGTCCAAGAGGGAGGCGGACAGAGGGAATACAAACGCTGTAACTTGACTCAGTGATGGTGGATTCTTTAATGTCTAGTCATGTCAGTTTTATCTGTCCAGCCCACAGAGGACTTCACAGTCTGAACAAGAGAGAAGACCTCGAATGGACGGAACGTCAGAAAGAGCTCCTGTTGTTATTCTCCGTCCTACTTTGGGGACAATCTGGCTCTAAGTTTTAGAACTACAGTTCCCATGATGCTTTGTGGGATGTAAAACAGGAAGTCTAATGCTTCTGCAGCCTCGTTGCTCTCTGGGTTCTAAGTGGACGTATTTGAGATGTAACATCCCACTGAATGTAAAAATGTCTTTCGTGTCTGTGTGTTCAGATTTGACTCAGTCAGGACTCTGAGCAGGAGTTTGATTTGTGACTCTAAGTGTTTTAAAGGATCTTAATCTCCGTGAGCTGTGAGTCAAATGACGAGCGGCAAATCAGCCGAACGTCGTTTGCGTTCACCTGTCGCTGTCACCTCGCACAGCGTCTCTGCCTCATGTTCTACAACTATCAGGTCCGTCAGATGTCGGGGCCCCGCCTCCCCACGCCACTCCCCCGGACACGCCCCTGCAGATGATGTCACTTAGCTTTCTTTAGAAATGTTTGGACACATTTTGGAAACTCTTGATTGGTCCAACACAGCTGCAGAGATTCATACGGCTGCATCCTCAACGAATTCCCCAAAACAGCCTGTGTCAACAGAACAGAATCTGCCATGTTCGCACACACACACACACACACACACACACACACACACACACACACACACACACACACACCGTGTAGCAGCAGCAGGTCCTGACAGGTCAGCAGGAAGTGTGTGTGTCTCTGTGATGTTGACGCCAAAGTGTTTGTGTGAAGTCATTACACAGTGATTAGACTGATCACAGATCAGAGGCTGCTGCCCTCAAAGCTGCAGAGGAAACATTTCTACTTAATAAACTCTCCATTACACACAGATTACACACACACAGGTAGCGTTTATTGATCAGCCGTCTGTGTGTGTGTGTGTGTGTGTGTGCGTTGCAGGCGATCATCGACCAGGAGTGTGTGATGCACAGGAAAAGCTACAACACACAGAAGGAGAGTCGCGAGTTTCCTCTGAGCGACTACAGCGAAGAAGAAGAGACGGAGGAGTGACACACACACACACACACACACCTGAAGACGTCCATGTTGTGATTTTACCTTCACCGTCAGACTTCCTGTCGTCAAACAGTCAGAGCACAACAGACATCTTAAAGGGTGACGGCGTCAACACCCCTCACATGTCCTTAACCACTACATTCCATATAACGGATTGATTCATTATTTCTGTAAAATGCCTGTAAGAATTCATTCATGGCAGCTTTAAGGGAATTTTTTGTGTGTGTGTGCAGGTTTACAGAGTTACTAACGTGAATAGATTCACACAAATTCAATGAGAAGAGCCTCAATGCCTCCTACTGACCGTTGCTAAGCCCCGCCCCCCTTTAGTTACTGTTGCTACGCATGTAGCAAGAAAAATGAATAAAAACGAACCATCTCGTTACTTTTACTGAGGTAACAATCACAACCGCGGCCGCCATTTTCACAAATTGCCGGTCCCTCTGCTTCTGCTACGAAGCCAAGATGGCGTCCGCTGACCATCCTCACAGTGCTGCATGTTGACATAACTGTCAGTGTGAACGCACTCATGCACTCAAAATAGCAGGTGGAAGAACTGAAGAATGCAGCTTGAGACATGCTAACGTTAGCAGCTAATACAAACGCTGCCTCTGGCTGCTGCTAACGTTTAGTGATGGTCAGTTGGAGTCCATTTGGTGTTTTTGTAAAGTAAAATAATGTAATTTAGTCAAAGAGCCACTTAATTTAACTTTCTTATTCTTACTTAACCAAAATGCTAAAAATACAGGACTTGGGGATGAAGGTTATCTTCTTCCCGAACACAGGAAGAAGTTTAGTTCTTTAAGGAGACAAATACAAATATAATTTGTTTTCCTTCACTATTTATAAATCCCTTTATTAGATTTCCATGTAAATGTGAATTATTTTAAGGAACATGTGTCACTTTGCCGTCATTAATCTTCGTTTATTTGTATTGTGAAACTGTACCTGCGTCTGTATCTGACCTCTGACCCGTGTCACCACCTGTTGTAACCTGGACAACACCTGTTCACCTGTGTGTGTGTTTGCCTCCGTCATGTTAAACTGAGGAGTGTGACATTGACAGAAGCGTTCGGAGGAAATCAGCTTTTGTGTGTGTACTTCTTATCTGCTCTTTAATTTCCTGTGATGCTCGTTTCTTCATCAGAGATAATGACGACAGGAGAGACAGAAGCTCCGTCAGATGGAAAAGTAAACAGGAAGTGGATGAAAAGCTCACAGACTCCGTTTTTGTTTCATAAAGAATCATTTGACAGCAACCACAAACACTGATGTTATTAGCATTAGCTGGGATACGAGCTTGTTACATCACTCAGGATGAATCATGTGAACTTCAGTCAATCAGCTGACGTCTGTTCTTCAGCAGGAGAAGAAGAAGCTCAGTCTTCAGTCACGTTTTCTACAACAAAATGACTCCGTGTGCTGGTTGAGGTGCATTGGTTGCCCTGTGCTAACCTAAACCCTCAGCTAACCTGAAAGCTAATAAGGTAACTTGAACCCTCAGCTAACCATAGCTTCAAGCTAACCCTGAGCTAACCTGGTCATTGGGTTAAAACAAAACTTGAACTAACCGAATCTCTGAGTTAATGTAAGACCTAAATTAACCTAATCCTTGAGCTAATTTAAACTGTGAGCTATGCCACATCCTGAGCTAACATAAACCCCATGTTCCCTAATCCCAGATCTGAAATGATCCCCAAACTAATCTAAACCCTGAGCTAACCAAATAGAGCTAAACATAACACCCAGCTAAGCTAAATCCTGAGTCAATTTAAACCCTGAGCTAACCTTTGCCCCTAGCATACCCAAACCCCAATCTAACCAGAATCCTTTACTTACCCAACCTAAACCCCTAGCTATGAAGCCTGAGATAAAGTACAAACAGAGCTAACCTCAACCCAAGTCTGAACTAAACCCCAACTTAACCTACATCCTGAGCTAATCAAAACCACCATCTTATCAAAACTTAAGATAACCTGAACCCTGAGCTAACCTACATCCTGAGCTAACCTAAACCTTGTCCTAATCTAAACCCTTGGCTAACCTGAAGCAGCTACGATCACGTCAGTGCTATGAAGCTATTCGCTATTTGTCATCATTACTTTTTAAACAATGTTATTAAGTTAAGATGACCTTTACATTCCCACACAATTAGGTTACACCAGCAGTGTGGGACTTTAAATGTTCCCAGTGTGCTAGTTAATATCAACCTGTTTACACTAATTGAATCTGGGAGCGTCTGTCTGTCTGTCTTTCTGTTTATGTTCCTATAGAGAAACATAAGAGTTAGCTAGCAGCTAGTAGATGTTTTGATGCTAACGGCAGCTAGCTGAAGCATTAGGCCAAAAACCAACAAGACAGATGTTATAAAAGGAAAACTGACTTTAATCTGATCAAATAATTGTTGTTTGAGCCGTGTGAGTGGTAATAACTGAGTGTTAATTACATCCTCTGACAGCAGATCACAGCAGCTTCAGCCCACACACACAATTACACTCACTCACACACACTCACTCACACACTCACACTCACACACTCACACACTCTCACACACACTCACTCACTCACACTCACACACTCACACACACTCACTCACACACACACTCACACACTCACACACATACTCACTCACTCACACACTCACACACTCACACACATACTCACTCACTCACACTCACTCACTCACACACACTCACTCACACAATCACACACACACTTTC
>JAVQJF010074325.1:0-55791 GCA_036023855.1 Gadopsis marmoratus
ATTGATGATGGGAGAGTCGGACCACTGCGCAAAGTCTCCTCCAGCACATCCCAAAGATTCTCAATGGGGTTAAGGTCTGGACTCTGTGGAGGCCGATCCATGTGTGAAAATGATGTCTCCTGCTCCCTGAACCACTCGTTCACAACCTGAGCTCGATGAATCCTGGCAGTGTCATCTTGGAATATGCCCGTCACTCTGGAACAGGGTCAGTCTGGACTCATCAGACCACATGACCTTCTTCCGTTGCTCCAGAGTCTAATCTTTATGCTCCCTAGCAAACTGAAGCCTTTTTTTCTGATTAGCCTCACTGATAAGTGGTTTTCTAACCTATGTGCTTAGTTAAATCCAGGTGGTGACTGTTGTTTTTGGCCGGGCCATGTATATCACAGTGACAAAAAAAACTTCAGACAAGTTTTAGACTTATTCTTAGAGTTTGTTTTTTTTTTTTATTTACATTTTATACTTTTACAAAAACGACTCTTGTTTTTTTAATAACAGGACTGCAAAGCCAGAACACTAGCAAAGATTCAGAACAACCATAAACTCTAAAATACAGAGTGGTCTTGTCAGTTTTTAACAGCCAACTGTGGAATATGATCCAGTTAAAACACTCAACACCACAAACGTCAGTTCTCCCTATACAATGTGCAGTTGCATTACTATCTGGGATGTTTTGTACACTTTCTCCAAACTACACTTTAAATACAGTATCAAAGACACAAAATACAACATCTGTTTCAAAGCAGGTTGTAATCAAGTAGCCTACAGTATAAAGAATATGCAACGTAGTATGAGTGTATATACTGTATATTTGTATTTATATATATATATATACACACACTGCAGACAGTCACAAAGGCCCCCCCACACTCCCAAACTAAGCTGTTCTATTCACATTTAACAAGAAAATTCCAAAGATGCCATGAAACAGCAACCATCGTACAAAAGTCACTAAAAATATATATATATATATATATATATGCCATTATGAAGAGCTACCATGTTTATTTTTCTTAAATTTTCCTACTTTTAAATAAACCGTAAGGACTGGAAAACATATACAACATCGAGTGTACATTGAAAAGGCATGTCCTGTACAGAATCGAGATATTTTAAAACATTGCACATGGAAAGGATAACACACAGAAAAGAAGAGGGCATGCTGAACCACAGATCCAAACTACGCCACAAATAAGGCCTTGACAGAACGCGGCGCCAACTGAAGACATGCTCTCCACTTCACAGAACGATATGAACATGCAACTTCAGAAACAAACAGAAAGGGGCTGAATAGAACCGGCCGTTTGATATCAAAGCGTTGTTCCTCGCTTCACAGATCACATGGGGTCCTTGCCTATTGATTCGCCTTCAGTCACATTTGAATGAAACAAAATGATACATTCTAATTTATATATATATATATATATATATGTTTTTTTTTCTTCTTTTCCTTTTCACCATTCCAGACAAAATTAAAACTTTTGAAACAAACACCTGTCCGTTTATTGCACACCATTGGTTCACAAAAATATTTTGGGCACTTTTGCGTTTCAACAAACAGCAGCATTTCATTATAAAAAAGTTGTTTGAATACAGACACCGAACACGACAGATGAAAAGCAGGACATACAAATGGAGATTAAAAAACACTTTAAAATTTTAAATGTTGATATTGTGCAACCAGAGTTAATAGGTCCATTTACTAAGGCTAGCCTCTTAATGCACAACATCATACAGTGTTTTAAGGGGCGAAACAGCAGGACCCCTTTGCTAAATAACATGGACCTTAGAATGATTATCTCTTTCTTTTATTATGTGCAATAACTGATTGCCTTGGCAAATCCCCAATGAGACAGAGAACATTTGGTCCTGGAGGAAAAAGGATGATTTGTACCCTGATAAAAAGGGCAAATGGCACAACTTTGAAAAAGTGCCTGATAGGGTGGCGCAGGCTGACACAAACTCTCATTAAGACAGCGCTCAGTGAATTCCAATGCTCAGGGTAATACAGCAATATCCATCTTTACATATACAATCAACCCTGTATGCTGTTTGTGAGGTCGAACACGCTGCTGTGAAAATCCTAAATGTGGGCGGCTTGTACAACTTTCAGGGGGCAACAGAGAATAAAATAATTCACCGGACAAGATACCCAATCAGTCAGTAGCATTTAGCTCATGGATTATTACCACGGGCATCATCATCTTCTCAAAACACAGGCACAATGTCCAAGTACACAGTTTACAGCCATGTTGGCACACAGACAACACGACCGGCCGAACTGCGTCATCGCTTTAAGATGGAAGGATGATGCTCTTGCCCAACACAACACATTCATCACTTGTAATGATTCGACTCACTGTATTTGCATTCACACATTAGAAGCACGTCCCTGTCGCTTCTAAAGCAACGTCAGCGCACAGCAGCCGACAAACAGCCCTGGAATCTGTTCCCGCTGAAAGCGGTTTGCGTCGCGTCCTGCTCCCCCGGCTGCAGTCGTGCCTTTTCAGATTTTCGTCAGGGAATTTTCCGTAATGTAGTTTTTAACCGTTGTGCCAACTTGGGTAAAGAACAGAATGCTGGTGGTTAATCCACACTTTTGGGGGACAGGGTAGTAATGTTGGGTCATCACTCACAAAGTCACATGAGGACAAAACTTTAGAAAAGACAATCATGTCGTATTTAAGTGAAACATCACTTCAACAGTCATGCAATAACCCAGAGCATCAGCCGTGTACCTGTTGGTGACCAACACCTGAAATCAACGTTTCTAACACAAGCAGGCCTAACTTCAACTGGGATGAAATGCTACATTACCACATCTTAGCGCCCGTTTAGGAAAATAACACTGCAGTTGTGGGAAACCTTTGTAACATCAAATTTAAAATGTTTTACATACATTTCAGTCTTACTTTCTCATTTATTTGGTTGGATTTTGGAAACAAGAAGATGCATCAGCGCTGATCCAAGTTCCCCTAATCTCCTCGAGTTTAGGGGCTTTTTCTGCGGATGCGAGTGTCGATAAAAAATTATATATACACTGCACACATGTCTTGAGGGAATACTCTGTCAATAGAATTTCAAGTTTTAAACATTTACAAATGAAATGTACTGTGTTCATATAGATAAAAAGAAATGCACATACACACACCTGACATATCATATTTCACGACATCCAACACACACAGCATTCAAATAGTAAACTACAGTACAAGCTATTGCAATATATATAATATTGACATTTACCAGTTGGCCTATAGCGACGGCACTGAAGGAATAACACAGTCTCTGCCCATACAAACTAGCATGATCACTACAAATGTCACTACAAACACAATGTTCTTAGCTCAGTTTGCAAAGACTTTATTTGTCACTGTTGGCAAAGTCAAGACCTCTTCCTTCCTCTCCACGTTGCTTTGTTAAAATGGGAACTCTGAGGCACTTTCCAAAAGTAGGGCGAGGCTTGTACTTAACAGACCTCAAATTGGCTAAGACAGAAATGACTTTAGCTAGTGCTGCATTCACGTCATATGGGAAAAACGACCTTCCTAAAAATGACTTTAAAAATACTGTTCACTTGATAAATACTCATTTAAAACTCGGGTTTGGTGGTGGACTGAACCCATTTCTTGTGTCACCAACAAGGAAATTGCTTCGGTCACGTTTAGGAAAATTCTACTGTCGTTGCAACGAAAAACGAAAGAAGAAAATGACCATTTACTTTGGTGTGAAACAGGAACTCAAATAAGTGCAGCTGTGTTGCGTGTGGAAAAACATCATCAAGGCAACTAAAGTCTTCAGAAGACTTCAATCACGGCGTCTTGGTGGCTTCACATGATGAGGTTTCAGCATGTGCCCATGTCCACGTTGTCCCCGTTAGCCGCCAAGCTGATTCAACAGATATTCCCATATGACATGACTGCAAAATAAGACATGGTGGGCAAGTAGAAGGCTTGAATCACTCGATGGTAATGGAAGCCAGCTCCTTGGCCTCAGCATGCTGCTGCTGCTGCTGCTCTTCTTCAAACACCTCTGGGGAACTGCCTCCTACACTGTTGTCCATCTTGGTCTCCTCTGTCATGGCTGCCGTCTCATCGGCGTCCATCTTGAGGGAGGCTGGGGCTTCCAGGGGATCCAGGGGCTCAGGTGAAAGGAAGCCGGAGGAACTCTCGCAATTCTGGGTAGAGGAGGAGACCTGGGAGATGACGGGCATCTGGACTGAGGAGGAGGACGAGGTCGCAGTGGTGGTGGAGGTGGAGGTGCTGCCCGGGTAGACGGGGTGGTGTTGGGACTCCTCTAGCTCATACTGGACGCCCAGCGCCTCCTCCTCCTCCTGTACCTGGCTCAGGTAGTCGGGCACGAGGAAATCACTGCAAAGATGAAGAGAACGATAGGAGTTGCTACCTTTAAACGTTTATCATTTAAACTGTACATGTTGACAATTTAAAAGATGTTCAGTTTTCACTATGTTCCCAAAAACACATGCTTCAAGATAAAAAGGACAAGGAGCTCAGTGAGAAAGACAGATTTCTATTTTGGATCTAAAATTAGTTTGAGATATGAGCTTTCACACACACAGAGCACTGATGAGCAGAACCTGATCACTGCACAGTTTAGACAAACTGTAACGTTCCATGACTTCCAGGAACAACTGCCTCCACAAAAAGGAGGTCTGATAGCAAGACACCTCAAAAAAAAACAACAACATATGAGCAGAATGGTTTAGACAGAGTTGAGACAGGACTGAGTCTGGACATTTGTCTTTTTTACCCAGACCATGCTAAAAGTGAACAGACAGCAGGAGAATAAAACATATAAAACACGGTATATCTGCTTCTTTGTCTTAAATAAATAATAATACTTTCTTTAGGTCTTGGACTGTTGGTTTTAGGCGAAACAAGAGACTGAATTGGGCTTGAAGAATGAGTGTTGGGAATGGTCCAGTGTTTTCTGACAGCAGATTAACTGATAATGGAAATAATCATTAGGTTCTACTCTTGGAAGTATTGTCTTCACAGGTCCTCCATGGAGTCATCTACTGCTCCATCTGTAATTGTAACCGACGTCCCAGAATGCCTTTCAACAGCCACAAGAAACGGGTCGTAATTTGTTGCGTTAGGTATGTGAGAAGAGACATGAATTATATACATGTCAATCATCTAAACTGAAAAACACAAAATGCATTGTGGTCTAAAGAGGCTGCTGCTGTAGCCAGAACACCAGAATGTCCCTTTAAAATCAGACCATTTCCTTGTGCTAGCATATTTCTTTTTTGGGTCTACAGGGTAACTAGGCTTACTTTAAGTCCCCAAAATAATTAATCTTCAGTCAGACTTTCCAACCTTCCGTACATCTTATTTACAGCTGATACAAAACAACGTACTCTGATCTAAAGCTAAGCTGCTTTGGCAGCAACTTCTTGTGATGGCATAAGTATAATTAGTGTGTAACGGTGGGTATTTCCTTCACCTTTTGCCAACATATTTAATGGACCAGTGGATGGTGGGCTGAGATGAGTGCTGCCTCAACTCTTGATGAAATCTGATCCGCACACTAACCCGGTCCAGCTTGGTCCCACTTGGTCTTCACGTGATAATAACCTGCACAATTCCATTTCTACTCCTGTGACTGAGGCCCTTTAAACTGCGTGAGTGCACTGTGTGACCACGGTTGTAAACTAGATTTATCAGTGTACAGACCATCAAGCAGTGGGGATTAGAGCTCAGTGTCCAGAATAAATAGTTACGGTCAAGTGTGACTGCCCTCTGTAACGAGGACGGCAGCTGAATCTGACAAACTGCTCAACTTAGAAAAGAAATACAGTGCAGCTAACATATCCTTTTATGTGAAGACTGAGGATGGGAGTTAAGAGTCTGACTGGATTGCCAGAGGATTTTCCACACTGTTATGATCTCAGGCGTAGACCTTCTACTATAAAACGTTTGAGGAGTCAATGGCCCGTTTGAGTCCTGCCGACCTGTGAGGCCTCGAGTTGATTAAGAAGTGGAAAAGTCTGGGAAATAAAAACACTCCGGGACTTTATAAAAGACACTGCGGTCTGACTTTCACGAGGCTTTGAGGGCTGAGCTGGTGATCAAAACAAAAACAATCTATTTGATTAAGGAAAATCCATTCATATAGAAACAAATGAGAGACGACACAATGATTATTGTAGGACCAGAAGTTTGAGCACACTTAGTAAAGTTCTCACGGTGCAATTGTGTCTCTCAGGACCAAAGAGAAGGACTGTAATGATTATGATGATGAACCCTGGCATTATCTAAGGTGTACAGTACAGCTGGCAGGTGCTCAGTGTATATAGAAAACCCAACTCACTTAATTTTGTGTACTTGATAACCCACTTCTTCCTCACATCTCATGGATGTATGTCAGTAAACAGAGCCGAGACGTGAGGTATTTCCCATCTCCTCTTAATGATGGATATTTAAGGAATAGCTCAACCGCCCGTGAAATGTGCTTATTTTGCTCATTTTCTTTCCCGGGAGTCAGATGGGAAGATCGATACCACTCTCATGCCCAGCAGCCGGTTAGCTTAGCTTAGCACGGACCGGGAACAGAGGGAAACAGCTGGCCTAGCTTTATCCAAAAGGTAAAAAAAATCCACTTTCCAGGACCTCTAAAAGCTCGCCGACACATTAAATGTCATTTGTTTAATCCTTACAGAAACAGCAGAGTAAAAATGGTAATTCACTGTTTCGTTACCTTTGGACAGAGCCAGGCTAACTGCCCTTAGCTGCTAAGCTAAGCGGCTCCTGGCTCCAGCGACACATTTATAGACCAGATAATGGGAGTGGTATCACTCTTCTCATCTAACTCGTAGGAAGAAAATTAATAAGCATGTTTCCCAAAATGTCAAACTATTCCTTTAATAACTAAGTGAAATTAAAACGCCCCAATAAATACAGTCAAATACTTCAGGTACACTTGATTTCAAGTGGCATTCAAATCAATTTCAAACCATCTCAAAAACGTCTACACAACTAAAGGCATAAAAAGGAAAAAAACGATCAGATGAACCTCAGGTATTAGAATCTAAACTGAAGGTATTTTCTGATCCAGGTGAGATCTGAGTAAATGATGGGGGTCAGCCTCCTCACCTGCTCTGGAAGTAGTTTGCTAGTTCGGATGCCTCATGGTTCAGACTCCTCAGGTGTACAATTAAATTGCCAGAGTTGGTGAACATGGCGCCGCACGTTTTGCACTCGTAAATCCGCGGCTTGCGGATTATGTGTCGGGAGACCCTCATGTGGTGCTTATATTCACCGAAGGACGTGAATGTGGCGCTACATATCTGGCACCGGAAACAGCGTTTACCTTCGTGCTTCAGCCGATGCATCTTTAGGGAGTAGGCCCGTGTGAACTTTTTCCCACAGCGGTCACACTGGAAAGGCTTAATGCCTGGAGAAAGAAGATAAAAACCAAGTTCAGCTGGTCTGTATGTTAGCAGCACACAAGCGTTAGGATCTGCGTGTGGTCGGGGCGAGGTGAGGAGGGGGGTTACTGACTACATCTTACCACAAAGTCAGTCTTAACCGTTTCCAAATCACTGTTTGCCAGAATGCCCGGAACAAAAAGCCTCATCCATTCGTCACAAAGCTATATATAGGTTGTAGAAAAGGACGGCAGCCCACTACCATTTAACCTTTAATTTAGTCTTCCACTAGCAGCTGGACTACTGATGACAACAACTCTCTGTGGACCTTTGGTGAATCCCAGTTCACTTTTAAATCCAGTTGTTTAGTGTAAATAGAAACAGATCTTTATTAAACTCTTAAGTGTGATGAATCAAATTTAATTGTTCACTTAATAAAACAAGGAACAGAACATATAGTTGGCCACTTAGATAAATAGATACTAAATAGTGAATATCTATCTTTGAATTTTAGCTCCTAGAATGTGTTTCTCTCAAAGTACCCACCAAAAAAGGAGATTCAAAGAGGGATTTGCCTGCATCTTTTCACACTACATTTTGAAAGACAAAATTGATATTTTGTGGGTTTTCCATAGTGTTGCATCAGTTAGTCCCAGGCGTTAGTTCAAAGAACCAACCCTGAACGTTGCCATCATGTTGACACATCAGAGTAAAGATGTTAAAAATGACATGTACTAAATAAATGGTATAGTAATTTCACTGCCATTTAAAGAGCAACCACATTCAAACAATATCCATACTTACACTGGTTGTGCTGTAGGCTTAGTTAATTGTCTATCTATCCATCTTGCCTTTCTCATCTGGTTACTGAGTTTGGGCAAACAGCCAAGTCAAAGAAAGAATGGTGGTGTAATTAAACTCCCAGGAACGGCACTATTTAATTCGCCCAACCATAAGCCTATGCGCCTACACTATACTGAAAGGCTAGCCAAGAGCTATGTAGATTTCGTGGCTTATGTTTAGCTCGGATGTACACGTTATACTGCTTATTCTTTATGCTTAATTCACACTTATTTTTCATGTTTCTTGAATCAGACACGCAAGAGTCTCAGCATGACATCGCTCTGATATGGTCTGGACTCGTCCCCGCCACAGCTTGATGACTGAAGGCCAACGTCTCTCATACTCGACCGATACTACCTGGCAGAGAAATCTCTGCCTCCTCTACAATGATGTCTTATTATGTGATGGTTGAGAACACCTTTTAAATATTGAGTCTAGAAAGAAGCCTTTGTCCTTTTGATACAGAAGTCTTGTGTTTAGATGGCTGAATTGTTTCTATTGTCAAACTCAACCGTATCTACATTTTCACATTGTAAAAGTATCTTGGTATATTGGAGCCTTTACACAGTAATAACCATTACTGTGTGAAGTCTGATAAATGACACCCGAATCAGTGCCAGCAGGGCTCACCGCTACGAGTTTGAAAGTGGAAGAAGACCACATGATCCGGCGCTACATAGCGTTTCACGTACCGGAGTGTATGAGCATATGCTGCTTCAGGTTTTGAATCCTTGTGAATCTGACTCCACAGGTTGGACACTGGAAAGGCCTGTCGGGGCCATTGGTGCCGGGCCTGGCTGAAGGGCTGATATAGAGGTGGTATGGATACTGGATACCTTCTAACCTGGAACACAACGAGAGGAAGCATCAAAGTGTTATGTGTCCTTACTTGCATTGTACGAGTAAGCTGCTCGTCTCCTTGCGTACAGAAAATAGCTTGTACATTTTTAGGGGAAAGTATGTAAAGCGACTGGTATACTAAAACAAAATTGGTGTACGGTTTGACATTCATAGATTTCAAGTTAGCTTTCACATAAAACGCATCGCTCATGTTTGTGGCTCGAGGCTTCTGCAACAGTCATCCAGCATTCTGTATATTACAGTGCATCATGACGTCTACATTTATTATCTAAAACAGCTGCGGCGCAGACTCCCAGTTATTTCATATCCCAGGTTTATGTCTATATATTCTTTACTGCTTTATGACTCGCCTCGCTGCAAGTTGCAACAAATCACGATACCTTTCATCATCTTCTGCGTGTCCTCCAGTGTTCGAGGTGCTCTGCATTGACGGCAAGCCCTCAGACACTCCCTCATCCATCGACCCTGAAAAGAGGAAGGGGAAAAAAAATAAGACTCATATGGTAGCTGTCTACTGAATTTGTGACTACAGAATAAAGTCTAGAGCATGTCATCTTGGATGGGGTTAGACTAATTTACTGTAGGTCTTTGAGGGCTAATCCCATATTTAAGGACTGACTGTCACTGAGCGAGTCAGCAGTTGAGGAAAAAATGACGAGTTCCCATTTACTAAAATTCATGGCAAGGCAGAAAAGCCTTTCAAGGAGCATTTGGGCCAATGGACAATTAAACTTTCCACTGAGACCAATACAAATAAAAAGTCTTGTAGGTGGGCAGGCAGCTCTGATGGCTGGGGGACGCAGGTTTTACAAGATGACACCGCGTTAACTGGGTCAGGACACAGCCTCCGTTATAACAGTGATAGATGCAGTCACACTAACTCACGGGTATGGGATTTAGCTGCATTTTGAAGTTAAACGCGTTTATTTAAGACAACAAATCACACATGCACGATTGATTGACCGATTGCTAAGTTACTGGTGCACACTTTACGGCCTCGCAGGACACATGTGGCTAACAATAACGGTGTGAGATATAATACATTTTAGAGGCTACTGCAGTAAGGACTCAGCCATACGCTGTCTACCAGGGGAGCTAGCAGGGTGCCCCCCATAAGTCCTAGTAAAGTTTGATAAACATAAGGCTATCCAACTCAAGCAATTGAGGTTAGCATGTCAATCATAAACAAGTCATTTTTTCTAACATAATCTGTAAGCCCATACAATTAGGTAGTCGGCTAAAAACACGCGCCTGGCCTTTGGAGGGTTGCTATCGGTTACTGCTGTAGGTAGTAATCTAGCTAGTCGGACGTGCTAACATTTAAAGTTTACAGTGTTAAATTCACTCTTTACACTACTGCTCTTGTATTTTTGGTTTTAAATGGATAAATAAAGACAACCTGGCAAACTCTTTATACAGGAGCTTTGCTGTAACTACAGTCACATGCACTCTGCTTTAACATGTGGAGCCTTGTTACTGCGGCTAAGGTAAGACTGGACAATCCATGTTCAGGGAAGAGGTTTAGCGGGCGATCAGTTCGAAATGCTGTGGTTAGGTAAGGAGAATGGCCCCACCTATAGAAGACGACTGTGGACTGATGAGGAGCTCCTCCTGGACTTGCTCACTCCCTGGCACCGTCTGCTGGTCACTCAGCGAGCTCTGGGAGGCACTGACTGGTTGTGAGGACGCCTCTTGGACCTCCTCGTCGCTGAGACGCTCCACCTTCACCCTCACGTCTTCCTCCTCTGCTGGCACTGGCGACGACACCGCCTTGGAGCTCTCACATGTTAAGAAGTCACTGAGCCGCCGGCCGACTCCCACCTCCGAGGTCCCCGGGGCTCCTTGCTCTAAACAACGAGGGCTCTCCGGGAGCTTTGGTTTGTCTGAGTGGAACCTTCGGTCGATACCAAACGGGAAAGTCCATGGGAAGGCCAGGGAGGACTCCACGGGCTGGGCTGTGCTGTCTGAGAACGAAGGGGATGGGTTTGGGATCTGAGGGGAGGTGGTGACCATCTGTGTAGTGCATTTGAGCGGACTCTCAGGCGATGCCATTGTTACAAAGCTTTTGCGTTTCCGTCGCGATTCGCGGCATATGGGAACGTTTCTCTCCATCACGCTGCAGTCGGACGAAACAGGCGACACGCTGCCGTCCAGTGGCGTCAGGGCACAGTTTGACGAGGCGCTCTCTGGTGCGGATTCATGCGGTTTATCTGCAGTCATGTTGTTGTTGTTGTTGTTGTTACCTGGGCTCCACAGAATGCTGGACTTCATGAACTCTGAACATGTGCTGGCCACAGCAAACATCTGCATGTAACTCGCAGCTGCCAGAACGTCGATGATATTCTCCGTGCTAATGGAGAGGGTAGATGTGTAGGCATATTCCAACAGTGGAGCAAA
Source organism: Gadopsis marmoratus (assembly GCA_036023855.1). Classification (NCBI taxonomy): domain Eukaryota; kingdom Metazoa; phylum Chordata; class Actinopteri; order Centrarchiformes; family Percichthyidae; genus Gadopsis; species Gadopsis marmoratus. Next base: position 11,495 of record JAVQJF010074325.1, read on the forward strand.
GCCACTAACAGTCACGTGATGAAGGTCCAACACAAACTTGTCCTCCTCCTCTGGCCGGCCCACCAGCTTGGAGCGAAAGAACTCACTGCAGCAGGCCAGGACCACTTTGTGGGCCAGGAAGAGCTTGTCTTGGACACGGATGGTAACATCACACAAGTGGCCCTCGTTGCGTAAAGCATTGAGCTTCTCTAGCATCTCCTGGCTGTGGGAGGTCGAGTTGTGGGTGAAGGTTTTGACCCCCATACTGGAGTCCGCTTCTGACTGTGTACAGGAAATGCGTCCTGCACAGAGATGGACAAAAACAAAAAAAACCCCACTTCCCTTCACTTCAAAGCTAAACAATGAACTGCGCCTCAGCAGTCAAAGATCCATTTCTGGAAGGAAAAGAAAGAAAACAGATCAATGTTTCGCTTTGTTATTCTTTTGTGTGATTACCAACTAAACAAAATCCAGCCCTAACAAAGAGGTGCTGCACACTTAAACATGTTTTTTGAGCTGTAAACTGCATGATACGACTGTACTGTGATGAAACACATCAATTCTGCTGTTGATATTGACATTTCTTACCAAATCTATAAAAACTGCATTTCATGGGTTGAAAATGGCTCAACATGCCATCTACTGTTTTAAACAGTACCTGAACCTGTAAGAGTCAACAGGCTGGGACCTGTTCCCGCCATGATATTTATATTAAAATAAGAGTAATCAGTGTCAGTCAGTCTCCCTGTGTCCCCTGACCCACACACTACGCCACGCCCCCTACAGGTGTTGTTCCCTCACTCCTCTGTTGCTGGGAGAGAGGGTTCTAGCAGAATCTGAGGGTGGAGTTACACTTTATTTTTAAAGAATCAGGTGTTAAATAACAGATGTCAAAGTGGACTCCCACTGAACCACTCCATTACAAATCAATAAAGTACAAAACCACAATCACATTCAAATATCACTCTGCAAAACACCAGTCCCATGTTACAGACAGGATGAAAACAGGGAACGTGGAAGGCGGTGGGTGTAAGTACAGAAATACTAAGGTGTTCTCTGGGGGGAAGGCAAGGGGGGGTGAAAGCAGGGTAGGGAGCACAGAGGACAAAATGCCAAGTTATGTAACAACAATCAAAGCAGATGCGCAGCGATGCGAGCCAGACCCATGTGGAGGCCAGCGCACTACAGGATGCTCAGCAGCTGTCTGCGAGACATGTGGATTCTCTGAGGCATGAGATTTTCCATCAAACAAAAGCTCAAGTGTAGGGGCTCTCGCAGGGAGAGCTGCGCTCCCCTTTACACACAGACCAAAGGAAAATACTCTTGGGCTATGTTGGCCCAGTAAAGGCATGGTGAGTTATAGACCTGGGCTGCGGGGTTGCAACAGGAGAGGGTAAATGGTAAATGGACTCTTACTTGTATAGCGCTTTTCAACCGTTGAAACGGTTCCCAAAGCGATGTGACAGTAATCTAAGCTTTTAACAGTAGTCTAATTCACCCATTCACACAGGGATGGGTGTTGCCATGCTGGCCTCCACCGGGGGCAGCTTGGGGTTCAGTGTCTTGCCCAGAGACACTTCGACATGTGGACGAGAGGAGCTGGGATCGAACCACCAGCCCTGCCCTCTGAGCCGCCCTGTACAGGGTCTGGTTCTCTCAAGGCTAGAATGTCTCCTGTAGGAGAATTTAGATGCATGATCTCCTTATTTTTAAAAGGTCTGATTTAAAGATAATTTTAATACTTGCACGTTACATCGTTCAGGGCGAATATATAGATTTAGTCTACCAAAAATGACTGAATTCTGGAGTCATAGGGGTGGCATAAAGAAATAAATCTGTGAAAGAATAACGATAAATGTGGACATGTAAAGAAAAAATATAAACGATCCCTTTTTCTTTTGTTCTTATTATTTGCTATTCCCCTTTTTTAACACGGACAACAGGAAGTAGATGTCACGGAGAGTCGTGGGCAAATGTCTGCACTGTCTCATACAGACTGACAGACATGATGGGCATGTAGGAAAATAAGTACATTAGAAACAAGGGAACAGCAAAAGCATTGAGGAAAAAACAAAAAGGACACAATATAAGGAAAAATAAAGGGGTAATTTATGTTTTATTTGTCTTTACAGCTCCATAATTTACTTTTTATTGATGTATCTTTATATTTCCACATGTACTGCCTTACTCGCTCACAGATGTATTTTCTCGTACTCCTACGACTCCTAAATAACTTTGTTGCGACAAAGTAAAAACCAATACATTCTGCTTTAGCTTTTCCTCCAAAGTCCCAAAACCTTCTAATCCTTAGTCTAAGGCTGTAAAGCTACAGGGATCTCAAAGGCCATGTGGTGGCTCACTGGAAAGTGAAGTGTGGCCAGAGGGACTTTTTATTTATGGTTATAGTTTTTCATTTGTGAGGATTTCTCGATTCTTTCCGTTTCACTCCATTGGACATTGAACAAACACTTTTGCGTTGTCATGTTTCCTTCACCGGGTCAGAATAAAAAAAAAAAAAAAGAAGCTATTTGAAGACATTCCAGGGCCATTTATTAGTCCTAAGCATCGTATGTACGTACAGATCAACTGATTAATCAGTGATTATGTAACTAAGCGTCAGCAACAACAGCTGCAAACTCCTCGAATTCAAAGAATAAAATAAGAACTATGAAGGCGAGAGGAGGCGCAGCTTTCACCCTGGTACTTTTGCTCCGTTTACATCGCAAATAACTGAAATAAATCAAAGTGCACGGGATGGAGGCTGGGTGCCCAGGGGACAACCACAGGTTAGCAAACACTGGCTAACACTTTCAAGCTGATACGTCATGTCAGCCAGGAGATGGAAAGTATATCCGATTTAAACTGTCAAAATAAAAGTCCAGTGGCCATGGTGCGACGCCTTGCCGCTTTGGAGCTTGGTCTTTCGTTTGAAGCAAATACGGTGGTGCAGAAACCTTGTAATGCATGAAAACACGCTATTTGAATAACCGCTTTCATTTAGTGTGCATGTGAATACGCTGCAGTCCCCAACAATGTGTGCTATGCAAAACTGTAATAATATTTGACCATTTGTTGTCACCGCCTACCGGCTGACCCGTGGTGTTCTGCTATGTATATTAAATTCAATATTTGTTTCCTCCGCAGTTTATTGATGCACACAAAAATATAAAAATAAAACACTTCAATGAGAACGTACAAGTAATTCAATTTACCGCAATTATTTTGAAGCCGAGTTGGCTCCATTTCCGGTATGACCGTGGATAACCCTGGAGACGTCGACGCATCTTGTGCACGTTAGCTATCAAGCTAGCGCTAGCAGACGCGACGCCGCTGCTAGTTTCTGCTGCTTGTCGGTGCTCGGGACAACGACGTAGCCGCGTTAGAGTGCACACGGCGGGGTTACCGCCACCAGGCAGACGTATTACGAAGGGAATTTACCTTCTGGGATGAGAGCCGTGACGACGGCTGGGCCTCGGGATGCAAACAGCCCAGCTGACAAAAAGCAGCGCTAGTCGGGAGACAGCGGTGCGCCCTGCCGCTTCCCTCCGGCCGCTCACATTCCCTGCGCGGCCTCAGGCAGCTGTCAGCCCGCCCGCCGCCAAAAGCTCGCGGTTTAATTAACACTCACGCGTATTCACATCACAGCAGGCCGATGTTAAAAGTTTTCGAGGTGCTGTTTTCATCCCTTTGTGCTCCCCCCGCTGTCCTGTCTGCGCCGTATTTGTATTCCCACAATGCAACGCGCGCCTCTCACGGTACCGTACTGTAGAAAAAAAACAGGAAGTTTCACATTCAGCAACGTGCGCAGCGCCGCGCCTTCACTCCGCCGCGCGCGTTGCATTTCACGAATTAAGGATTTTTGGGAAATGTGAACGCAAACCCAGCCGCGGCACGCAATGTGTTCATTTAGCGCCAAGCTCTTTTATTTGAATTTGATAACTTCCTGTGTGTTCTGTCTGCGTTATGTTGTGTGGTGGTGAATTTTAAATCTCTTTTCTTTACCCACGTTTGTTCTTATTACTCATTTGCGTGTCTGATGTATTGTTTCGTTGCCATGGCTGCCAATGTGGATGCCTTGATGACTTTTATGTTTTGCTTTTCAATTGTTTAATATTCACATCTTGAAATATGTCATAAAATCCTTGTCTTTAATGGGGTGAGTGTCTATGGCAGTGTTTTTTTTTTACATTCCCTGCGTCCTGAAAGAAGACAAATAAGCGATTTGTCCATATGGCTTTGTTTCCTGTTTTTTTTTAAGTTCCTATTTAATAGTAGTTTTTAATGTCAGACATCTCTTGATCTTGATGAAGCTTGACAGACTTTGAAAACACCAGGCACAGCGGTGGAAATAGATTTATATCCCTGACAATATCTGATATGTTGTATTTTATGAATATGTTATTATGTTGTCAATAACCAAATTCTGTATATGTTATTATGGGCCTGTTGCTAAAAGTAACCCATTATGATGTTACCATCTACCAAGCTCAGTCAGCTGTAATTAGAGTAAGAGTTTCCTCCCTAACAGCTACTGAGTATGTTTTTATATGGGTGTCTTTATTTCAGACGTCCGAGCCGAGAAGTTATTCCAAAGTGGGAGGATTTTAATGAACACCGTAAGCGGTTTGAGTTTGTAAAACCAGCAATGAAATCTGCCTCACCCTGCTTTTAAAAGCTGACGAGCCACCTAAAAGAATTCCATTAGTCTAGCCTTCATTGGTGGGTTTCAGTGGTCCACAGAAGAGTGCTCTGGAAAACATGAAACACATTTGAAGGGTAATTTTGGTAACTATGGCTTCTCCTGATATTTGCACACGTTTGATCACGTGTACACATCAGTCCGACCCGACAATCCTCAAGGAATGACGCTTCCGTGCACAATAGAGAAAAGGAAAGGGTTCTTACGTTCTTTCAGATGCAGACATTTGGAGAAATGTTGCACAAAGTCCCCATTTGGTTGTCGAGTCGCAGTGAAAGAGAATCATGTATTGACATAAATGTGTTTATTTGACCATTTTCATAAACAAAAAATCTCAAGAACAGCAGCATCTGCCATGTTAATTACACGTCCAAGGTAAAAACTTTACAAAAATAAATAGCTGTAATAACAAGGAAGCTGTAATAATAAAATAATATGGTCCTTCACTGAAGGGATACAGGCCTAATGCTGCTTCATCTCTTTTGTTTTATAACACTGTAAATTAACAACAGGAATGAAGAAATCAAATATACATACACGTGTCAATCAAATGTGAGTGTTTGCATAATGACAAATAAAAGTCTGGAAATTAATAAAATTAATGTTGTTTTCATATACACGATAGATAGCATGCTTATCACTTAACTTAGTAATAACACTGCCAAAGAAACATTTGCTGCATTGCAGGCTGTTTGTACCGCTGTTCCTCTCAACTGCATTGTAATGCACCTGGGAAAAGGCTCAAATTAACCGGTCATTACCTAGGCTAATTCATTTTACACACCGTGTAAACTCAAACTATCAATTTCTATATATATTCTACGGGTCTAGTTCAGCACTGAAGCAATCTGTTTTGCTGTAGGCTCTAACTAGTCAAAATGTGGTCAGATTTAATGCCATTGAATGGTTTTCCCCATAGTTCCAACAATGCTAAAACACGACATCTTCGTCACAATCACTGAACACAAATCCCATTTTGGTGTGTGTGTAGAAAAGAGAAGCAATCAAACAGGAGCACATCTCCCAGAGGCTTAAAATCCCAATACATCAATTGTATGTACCTACCTGACTAATGGGTTAATGGCTAGATCAAAGCTTTATAGGGGTTTGAGTTCCGTGGAGGACAATTGGAGGTATATTTACACTGTGCTGGTGTTTGACAGCAGGTTTCATGCCATTGTTCTAGCCCCACTTTAAGTGACAGCTAATTTAAAAAGACATCTTGCAGATTGTACCAGACTTTATCCAAAATGTTAGCTTCTGTTTAAACTGGGACTAGAAACCTTCTCTTTCTGGAGAAAACACACACACACAGCACCTTCATCTAGCATCTATACATAGCATCACATGTACATCCTGAGGTAGATTTCCATGGTTTCAAATCTCAAATCAAAATAGTGGTTTTTCAATTGTCAACAAAAGATGACAGAACAATATTTGGACATACGCCCTTGATCTGACTTGACGTGACCAGTTAGTAACATGGATGGATTATGAGGCAATGGGCCCCTGGGCACAAACATGTAAAAGGTCCCCCCACCCATCCCACATAGAAGCAAGACCCCCAGAATGAAAGAGACCCAAAACGACTACAAATGATGTGACACAGTTGAATCACATTTTGCAGCTGAACCACATTTTGCAGCTGAACCAGAACTCTCGGACTCTCAGCGTGTCTCTTTGTAGTTGTTTTTTGTGTCTCTTTGTAGTTGTTTTTTGTGTCTCTTTGTGGTCATTTTGTTTCTCTTTGTGGTCATTTTGTGTCTCTTAGTGGTTGTTTTGCGTCTCTTTGTCATTGTTTTGCGTCCCTGTGGTCATTTTGTGTCTCTGCGTTGTCGTTTTATGTATCTTTATGATCAATTTGTGGTCATTTTGTGTCTCTGTGTTGTCGTTTTATGTTGTGGTTGTTTTGTGTCTCTTTGTGGTGGTTTTGTATCTGCGCCCTGACCCCTGGGCCAGTGCCTGGTGTGCCCATTCACTAATACATCCATGGTTGGTAAGTCAGACCAAAAAGTGAAAGTTGACTGTAGTCATGTTCCTCATAAGCACTCTTGGTTGAGACATTCTCCAGAGACTGGCTCTGGGATTTTGTTTGGATCGCACTTCTCTGGCTCAACAGTCTTCCCAGTGTAGTCTATGCAGAAGACGCTGCGACGGCGCTCCCCCTGGCCACAAGTTCGTGAGCAGGCGGACCAAGGTCCCATTTGCCATATGGGGCATGGCAGATCCCCACAAGGCCTGATGTCCATGGGCTTCAGGTCTTTGTCGCACTGGCTGGAGAGAAAGCCCGTGCTGTCTCGGCATTCAACGTTCCTCCTGGACCATCCGGAGCCACAGCTCTTGGAGCACTCAGACCACTCCCCCAGCAGCCAGTCAGGCACGCCGAATGGATGGATCACATGCAAAGACGGCGATGAGCCCTTCTTCTCCTTGGATTTGTTGAAGGTCACATCTCTTGGAATGAAAAAGGTATATTTGACTTTAGGAGGGTTGGCGTCCCCTGCAGTGGCCAGGAGTTGGATGGTGATGGCCTCCTTCAGCTGCCTGAAGCTCTGGATCCTCTCAAGCGTGGTGGAGGAGCCGCTGTACTTTAGCACAGCACCCAGCACAGGAATGTCCTGCTCCACCGTGGATACAGAGAAGTTGCCGTTGAGGATGTAACCGCCACTCTCTCTCTTTATAGCCAGGTAGTTCCCATCATGTTTGATCCCTCTGTGGCTCCGCTGTTTGATGTCAATGTTAGTAGCGCCAACAGGAATTGTAACAATGTCACTGTATCCATAGCTGGTAGAGAAAACAAAGAGCCGGATTTAGAAAATGTACAATTACAGAGAGTGAAGTAAGTTCTGAATACAGAGCTAAAGCTGAGCGGTGATTAGCTTAGCTTAGCATAAGAAGCTATACTAGGACAATCAGCATTGATATTCTCATCTAATAATAATAATAGTAATAGTCCTTTATTAGTGCCTCAATGGGTAAATTACAAATACGAGGCAGCCCCTCGTGCGGCGCCAAGGGACAACTTTAGGGTTCGGTGTCTTGCCCAGGGACACTTCGACATGTGGACGGGAAGAGCTGGAATTGAACCGCAGACATAAAGCAAAAATGTGTATTTTCAGAACTATTTCTGTTAGGTTTATGTGATCATTGCATTGTCTTTTCTCTCACTGGCTCTGTTTTATTAATTCCTATTTTCTCTATCAACAGAGAAATATTTCCCTTCAAAGCCACTGGCTGTTGGCTGTGTAGGACCGTTATCTTTGTTCCTCGAAACCCTCCAGATGGATCCAGTAACAACAACTTTGCATGTACTTCATACCCACTGAAGTACACATGATGTCATGATATTGTAAACTATAGTGTTGGAATTGAGGCATTGAAAGGTTTCATTGTCACTAATAATAAACAGTGAAGGTAAATTACAGTACCACATATTCAGGTTCACTGAAAGGTTGTGCAGAGAAGGGCACACAGTCAAAATATACTGAAGTTGCGCTGATTAAATGGGATCTCTTTGGTCACGCATTTCTAAAATGATGAATAAATAGCATTGCAGCATTTTGCCAGATCTTCCATGGCTTCCAAAATAACTGCTCTCGTTCATGCAACACTTTGCCATCATGACAAGCACAGAGGAAGCGAGGGCTTTCCATGTTACAATCTCTCATCAGATCAGAGAGTTTTCAAATTACAAAGAGGCTCAAATATGCTCCTGCATCAGTCTTTTCATACATTGGGAAAAGAAATGTATGCACTTACGTTGCTTTGTTGTAGGAGCCTGTGATCTTTCTACAGGTGAGCCCACTTCCTCCACACACTCCACACTTATCCACCCTCTTGTTGGAGCCGATCACCTGGTCGCAGCCTGCCTTCACGCATTGGCCTTGGACACACACCGATGTGGTGTCAGGGCCACAGGTCGTCCCGTCAGTCACCTGCAGGGACACAACAAGTAGGTGTTGTTGATTCTTTTATCACTGGCATTGAGCACCAGTCACGTTCACCTGCATCTTGCAGATTTTTCTAATGATTGCGCTGTTGTTCTAGGATCTGGGATGTAGCTCATATTCTATATTAGGATGCAGAAACAATGACTTCACTTAAGCGCCGCTTATTAGCTTTTTCTGACTCTTTCGACCACATCTCACAGTTTCGTCAGCAGTCACGTCAGGACACGGGTTACATTCCTCCTAATCACTACCTCCATCTGCTGATGAAGACTGTGAGATGCAGCTGAAAGTTCCGGAAAAAGCTAGCAAGTGGACCTTGGGTTGAGACATTTTTGTCAAACTAGTGTTTCCATGGTCAAGAACAGCTGAAGTGACAAACATGTTTAAAGGAGTAACAATTGTTTTTCCTGACTGACTTCTTTACAAATGCTACATATTTGGCTTTCCTTCCAGTGCTTCCTGTTATTCTGCATGCTAACAACTCAGCAAACTGCCAGATTTCCAATCTGTGTGTCGTGTAAGATTATTTGTCATTGCAAAACTCTGATACTCAAAGATTATGTGCTAAAGGGTACAATTGTGTTGTGAATATCCACATATAATCCAAAATAAAAAGGAAATATTATCCACTTTGATTGGACAGCATCAGATCTATATTGGGACATGTTAGCTGTAGTGTGAACATCACGCCTTGGCAAAATGGTGTGTATGAGCTGTGATGCTGTACCTTGGATTCAAACACCTTAAATTCACTGCTGCCCCTGGCCCTGCAGAACAGCTTACACCTGTCTCTGGGAGAAACGCCAGCGTACTTTGGTATCCACTGTTTCAGGTTCCCGTTGGAGTCCACGTAGTTGGGGCTGTTGTACTTCTCACACTGCTCCTCCCTGAAACTCTTTCCTAAAAGGTAAAAGATGCAGTAAAGCTCACTGTACAATGTACTGAGGTCAACTTGCTGACAAGAAAACACAATCGCCCCAAACAAATCAAAGTTATTTCACTGAATAAAGCTGCCCTACCAAAATATATTTATGTAAAAATAGTCGCGCAGTCAATTATGTTGAATATGTCAATATTTGTATATTTATATCAGCATAAATGAGCATTACATGATTTGATGGCTCATCTGTAGTGTAATGCAAGTCAACCTGATATAGGCCTTAGATATTACATGTGGTCAAGTCCAGAGCTGAATCAGTCAGTCGATTAATTCATTAGTCAACTGACAGAAAATTAATCAGCAACTATTTTGATAACCAATTCATTATGTTACATGCCCTTACACTATGGGCTGTAAAATGCAGGGTGGCACACTCCTGAAGCGATGAAGTGGTAAATAATACTAATGAGAAAAAGAAATATGAAGGATAAACATTCAAAAGTTAAAAAAAATATACAGGATATATAATAATGTAATATAATTATAATAATAATAATAACTTTATTTATATAGCACCTTTTAAAAACAGAGTTTTACAAAGTGCTTTGACAGACAAAGCAAATGATACACATGATACACAGAAAACAAATTATTACAATACTGAAGTGTAAAAAGACTTGTGTAAAAAGGTTGTCAACAGGAAGGATGTAAATATTATAATATTATTAGTATGACTATTATTATATTGTTATGAGCATACTTTTTATTAATATTAACACGAATACCGTTACTACTACTATTGCTTTACATCTATATGGTAAATGGTAAATGGACTCTTTCTTATATAGCGCTTTTCAACCGAAACGGTTCCCAAAGCGCTGTAACAGTAATCTAAGTTTAGAACAGTAGTCTAATTCACCCATGTGTGGAACTGTGCTGTGCTGCTGTGTTCTCTCTCTCTCTCTCTCTCTCTCTCTCTCTCTCTCTCTCCCTCAACCCAACCGGTCGAGGCAGATGACCGTCCACCCAGACCCTGGTTCTGGTTCTGGTTCTGGTTCTGGCCGCTGTCTCCTGGTGCTGCTCATGGTGTGAATTGTTGGGTCTCTGTAATAAAGAGTCGGTCTGGACCTGCTCTGTATGAACAAGTGCTGGGAGTTAACTTTGTTATGATGTCGCTCTATATAAATACAACTGGACTGAACTGATTCTGAAAGGATATTTTGGACATTTTGGTCATGATGATGATTGATTCAATAAGTTATAATTAGACCATTTTTATCATTATTCCATGGAGGTATTGCATTTCTCTACATTGCCGATGCAAATATAAAATAAAAGTCTGGTTACACCATTGAATATTTGTATTTAGTTAAAAAATGTGTAAGGAAATATTGAATTTATTAACACTGGCTATCAGAACGTAGCGCCGATTCTCACCTTCATTGTTGTCACATGGCTGCGTGTTGCAGGACTGGTACTGGACCCTCTGTCCCTCACAGTACTTCCCTCCGTTCTGAGGCACGGGGTCGGTGCACTCCCTGTAGGAGAACTCCACCCCACCTCCGCATGTTCTGGAGCACTGCTGCCACGGACCCCATAAGCTCCAGCCACCGTCCACAACCACCTGCGGTAAAACACAGCAAGGAAAGAGGAAAAACAGAGCAGTGAGAGTAGTTGGTTAGAGCTCAGTGCCAAAGGCAATCTCAGCTGTGTAGCCTAAACCACAGTCTGGGCCTCTGGGTTCGAGGCCGCACAGTGTGTTGGCGTGCCGCGACTCCAGGCTAAATCTGTGTTGAAGTTCGGCACGCGCCTGCTGTCTGCCTCTACCCACATTCCTGCCACATGTGTCACTCACCACTAGTGCAACCTGCCATGCTGCAGCTATGTAAGGCAACATTTAAAGTGTGTGTGTGTGTGTGTGTTTGCTAGCGTGGGTGTCCTCTCCAGAAGTTTTATGAGTTTGGATCAGCTAACATCCAGCACGTCTGGGTTCATAAACAGATGTGTTCTCATAACACAAGGAGAAGATATCATGGCAACCGAGCTGAACTGAAACACTGAGATGTATAAATGTATAAATATAAAAAGGCATCATGAGGCACCTGAATTTAAACTCACCAAACTATCAAACTATGTTTGTAATCCGTATTTTTATCCTGTTCTTCTAACGGAGACACAGTTTACGAAGACTTTTGTTTTGATGACTTCTCTTCACAGGCTAACCTGGACGTTTGATGCCCAAAATCACAAATTGAAGAAAATGTTTTGAATCAGGAACATCAGCACATCATAGGTTGAAACTTGGTACATATTTTTTGCAGAACACACTGTGAAGCTCTCAGGCATACATTAACCACAGATGTATTTTCTCCATATATCAAAATTCAAAAAACAATGGAAATCTGCTGAGGGACAGTTCCTCAGAGTTGCTGACTGCTACTCTGTTTCTGAGGAAATGAGCAGTGCATTTCAAAAGGAAGTGACTCACCAAAAGCTATAGGCAGTTCAAGCAAATAAACATCTTCAGCATGCAACATGCAGTGGCAAGTAAATTAGGAAAGAGTGCAAAATGAACTGATGTCACATTAAACCCTTTCAAGTTTGATGATCAAAACCTTTGGCGTCCACTCCAGGACGCCAAAAGTGTACACATCCAGCACACGAGAAGCGTGTATCTGGCCTCAAAATTCACTCTCCTTCTTGTTCCGCTTTTTATTTTCACCAACTCCCACCAACACTGGCTGTTAATGTTAATGTTAAGGTGAGACTGTTTAACAGTAACACACTGTAATACAGCTGTTGTCTGTCAACACAGCCACTGTTTACATCACCACTGCTATATAGAGTATAATACATCTTCTATTGTATCTTCTTTCCTCGGACATTCTCATCCACCCTTGACACCTTATAATAATGTGCAATCATACCACTGTACATATAGAAGAATATAGTTTCTGTTTCGTATAAGATTATATAGATTTTTTACCACTGTTGATAATGTGCAACTGCACCATTTTTCTTGTTTTATATTACATATTTTCATTACTTTTTTATGTCTGTATGCTGTTAAGCTGCTGTAACATGTGGATCAATAAAAGGTTATCTTATCTTAATATCTGGCTCATCAGCTGCTAATGCTCCACTGTGTTCACCACTTAGCAATTAACTTCATCTGCCATCTATTTTATGCTGGGCAGGTAGTGAACTGCGGACCTATCAGAGATGTTTCGCTGGAAATGGCTGCCTGCCGCTGCTGGAAATGAGGTCGGCAAGAGCAGCGAGAATGGACCGAAGCACAAAGTTGTTGGACATAAAACCAAAGCAATGTGCTGAAAGACGCTAAAACGCTTGCAGTAAAAGAAGTGCTGTGGGGAGTATTACAGAAAGACTATCTAACTTTTACTTAAGAACACCGTTAATTACATACTTGACTTTAACTGTATCCACAATTGACAATTACAGAACAATCGCAAATATTAGTTAACTTTAGCCATCATAAGTTACTGGTCATACCAGACTAACTAAAGCTGTAGCTGCAAAACCCCTAAGAGTATTGAATTGGGCAAGGGTGTGTTTTGGCGCCAATGAATTAAACATTTCACTTGTAAGAAGAAGAACATGGTACATTTTCTTTCAAAGTTAAACAGTCTCGCTTTGATGACATAAAGCAGCCTTACCAGAGGCTGCATCACCTCCTGGGTCGACATGCACGCTCCGTGGAGGCAGGTCCCGTTGAGGCTGCAGGGGGTGCCGTCGGCCCAGGGCAAGCTGCCGTTCTTGGTGGAGCACTGCAGCGTCCCGTCCTCCTGACACCACAGCTGGCTGCAAATATCACTTTCTGAGGTGTTGGGGCAGTGGGCAAACTCCTCTCCAAACATCTGCTGGCACTGCTGGTCCAGGCTGTACTTGGTGCCTGGCAGCTCTTTAGGTAACGGCATGGTACTCTCTGGGACATCCAGCAGGCAGTCCCCTGTGGTTACAATACAGAGCAACACTGTATGAGACTGATTATATTGTGGTTAATGGAGATTACAGACTTTGCCACTCTGTGACAATTACAAATGTGTTGCTGTTGTGTTTGGCGTGACAACAGTGGAAAAATATCCAGGGCAAGTTGTGTCCTGACCATTAAACGGAATAATAAATTTAACTAACGCAGTGCACTTTTATAGGCAGCATAGTGCTCTGAATCTGGACATTTGACAGCTATTCTAAATCTGAATTTATTCATTGTTCCTCTAATTATTATTTATTACATTCAATAAGCTTTTTGTGTGGAGTTGTCAATGACGTCCGCAGTTCGGAATGAACATTCTCAGCCACACGAGTTTTCGTCGGAGGCCTTTTCAAACTGATAAAGAACATATTTAGCTGACACCAGCTGTTGCTTTTGGCTGCGGAGGTGAAGAACAGGATGGAGTCCATTGCATGACTCAGTGGAAAAGAAGGTTCACTGATAGGTCTAGCAAGGACACAAACAATACAAGATGCACAACATGAGATGGGGAGAGGGAGCAACGGAGGCAAAGAGAAAGAAAGGAAAAGGGAAGGAGAGGATGTGGAAATCTAGGGCAAGATAAACTATCCCTACAACCCATAATTTGGGGGCAGCGACATGTTTAAGCAGGAAAGCCATAGTTAGAGTGCAAGAGGAATAACAGTATGTTTTATTCATCTCTGAATCAGCCCTAATAACAGAGCCACAGTGTCGTGGCAGACGTTGACATTGGCATCTCTACAGGGCTGCTCAGTTTTTGATTTACTCAGTGGTTAATTTTTAACACGTTGGGGCGACAACCCGAAATATTTCCTACCATGTCCATTGTCAAAGAACTCTGTGATGTAGAGAGCGCTGCAGGGAGACCAAGGCGCAGTCTTGTTGAGGCTGACAAACAGAGGAGCCATCAGGTAATGTCCTCCCAGATCTCCAAACAGCCTCTCACAGGTCTTGGAGTCGTCATGAGGCATACTCAACACATGACCTGCCGTGGGAAAGGATACCGTGTTAACCATGTGACCCACACATGCACAAAAGTGTGGTTATGGATGGCCTTAAAGCTTCACATAACAGAACTTGCCTAATGCACTACATCTCAAAACTCTCTTCATAAATCCCACACCAGCCCGCCCGCATGACAATAAAATGTGAGCTAACCGAGCTCATGTGCAGCTGTGAAGGCAGCTTGCAGGCCGTTGTCCTCGATAACTGAGCAGCTTCTCTTGGGGTCGCACATCGTCCCGACGTCGGCCACGCCCAACGTGTCGCAGCTCTTCTGCCCACAGATGTCCTGCAGCACAAACAAACACAGAACACGCTGAAACTGGAGCACCACGCTCATGATGATGATGATGATGATGATGATGATGGTGGTGGTGTGAAATCTGCGTGAAAAGCTGATACCAACACAAAGATTCAGAATTAAATTTTGTAAAAGCAGATATTCAGACTCTTAAATTATGAGCATTTGTGCTTACCCAAACTGTATTATGTATTATAATGTATGCTACTGGTATATTCCAGTTTTGGTATATAACTGCAGATTATGGTGTGCCACTGCCGTGGGCGACTCTTCCGCAGGCAGATACCACTTTTCACAGTCATGTACTGCTGGAGTGCCGCCCTTAGTGTCATATGTCAATCATTAGTAGTTTACCTCTTTCACTAGTGGTATGTCGCTGCTGTTCGTGCGACATGTGGCACATGAAACAGGTATGTCACTGTTGTTTTGCTAGCAGATAGCACTCCCCGCCAGCTTATGACGACTGTTGTTGGTATGTATCAGTGCTGACTATGGATTTGTTGCTGGCTGTGCACCACATAAAAACATCATGCAACTTACAGTATATTAGCCTTGTATGGCTGGTGCAGCGAGTCTAACCTAGGACAAAGTTTGATCAATAACGCTAGCTATAGGCCAGTGGGCATTAGGTCAGAGTTCAATTTTTCTTTTTATCTATTTATTATAAGATGCGGTATACATATGTACGTATATGTATCAGGCAAACCATTACCACAGCAGCAACATGTGCCATTAAGACTCATCATATGCCAGTGGCAACACTATAAAGCTGAATTGAATTGGTGGGTGTGGTATGTGCCGTTGTAACGGCAACAACATACAGTCAAGTGACATAATTACTCCTAAGAATCTGCGTATACCAATAGCATACAGTGGCACACACTTTGTCAATAAGAATTGGTATGTGCCGTTGGAGAGCGGAACACGAGTGGCATACCATTTGTAAGTGCCGGTAGAACCACAGCAGCAATACAAAAAACCAACTGTGTCGTACCACTCAGAATCGACATATTCAACTCGAACAAGAGCAGCAGACCATGAGCCATTTTTGATCTTATCACTGCTGCCAAACAGCTTCGGGGTCATGGAGCACTTCAACTCGCCAATGAAATCAAGAAAATGCATATTTGTACTGGATCCAATTAAACTATTTCATTCAAATCCGTTCAGGATAAAGTCTTGTCATGGACAATAAGTGTAGTATTGAGCAATTCATAGTAGACTTACAACAGACCTTTTAATATCCTATGTTTAATACGTGGACAATATTGGCTTGATACATTGCCATAAACCAAGACGTGGCCTATTTCCCAAGCACTGACCATTTGCTTAGAAACAGCTGGCAGAGTGGATTATTACAGAGTTAGAGACATTATTCTGTCAAATAGTAAATATAGTAGGTGTACGGGCAGCCCTGAGTGACTGTTATATTAATCAAGTAGGATGGTGAACCTTCCCTGTCTATTTATGTACAGCTGTTTTTCTGCGATTTCTAAAGAAACAAAATCCAAAACATGTTGCTCAGTGTTTCCGTCATAAAACAAAGCAAATAAATATTCTCAGCATGCAGATGTCCAGAGCTGCGATGTGGGAAAATGCACAGTGCGGTTTATCAGAAGTCTTTCCCTGCTCCAGAAGACGCCCTGCAAGTGTAGGATGTAGACAGATGCGTCCGTGGCCTCGGCCTCAGCCCCACAAGGCAGAGCTCTCTGTGATTCAAAACACAGCTGGACTTGGAGCTGACGTTAGAACACAAATCAGCATGTGTTCGTACACCTTGTTCCACAATAGCATCCGTCACTCATGCATGCAGACACACAGATGTGTGGGTCAGAGCACAAGACACAGCATTGCATTTGCATGATAGCGCAGACAGAACCTGCAAGCACGCACAAGGAGTATAAGACCACAAAAATGCATGAGAGTAATGTTTCCACTACATGCGACAGAGTGTGAGTTTTGAGTTTCACAACAGCCATTAATAGTAGTAGCAGCCTTCTCTCATGACTGCGGGACACACGGCATACGTTTTCAACCCCCGACCCGGCCGTACACCCAAGTCCTAGACATTTAAAGTGTCTTAATCGTGTCAGAGCTGATTTGTGGCAGCACTAAAGGTAGCTCATCCACGAGGAGCCTTCCGGCCTCTACGTTTTATAGCATATCTCCGCAGAAATGGAAAAACAAACACAACCTGGGTTCCCGTGAATGATGGTTTTCCCCCAATCGAAAGCCACTCCAACAAATCCAACACAACACTGCGGAAGCTCATATGTTCTGTTCATCATTTCCCTGATCCAGGGTCAGATTTGCGTGCCAAGCTTGTCATCAAATCAAGCTGCAACCAGGGCACTTAGCTATAAAAATGTCATAATAGAGCGCTTACTCTCCTCGTAGGTATTGTCTGCTAACATATACTAGATGGAAGAAGGCAGCCAAATACAGAAGGACAAGCCAATCGCAACTCAAACCCTGAGGACTTGTGAACTTATTTCCTGTTGACGCATTCATGAAGACTCTCCGTTGACGTTCCCGCTGCTCGCAAAGGATTACAACTATTCCACCTCAAAGATGCCTTTTCAAGCATTCCTAATGTGCACAGCTTTTCCTTAACTTAACGCCTTGTTTCACCTTTTGTCTCTGATCTCACACATGTGCTGGGCTGCTTAAAGAGCAAGACATGACAATAACTGATCCCAAGCAAGGGGCTCTTTTTCAGCTGAGACCCCCCCCCCCACACTTTAAACACAACTGGCCCTACCGTGCACCTGTGTTACTGTCAGACACTTTGGTTTCACGTAACTGTTGTGTGGTTGAGTCCGCTGCCTCGGAAACCACATTATGTATCACCAGGGCTTAACTCGTGACTCATCCTTGCTGGGTTATTGCCTTCTGAATGGAGGATGAAATATATCAGACTATCATGGGTGAATGGCCTGTCCATTCTAATAATACACCATAAAGCACTCACAACATTGTTTGAGTTGTTCCATACACCAAACAGTCCAAACCACGCTCTAAAGAAAGGCCCAACTTTCAGTATCTATCATGACCTGTGTGTGTTTTGAAACCACTGTGACACCAGTATCGCTAATACTGAATAGTTTTAAAGCGGCATTAATCTTGGATTTTGTTATTGGACACTTTGGGGGGCAGAACTCTACAACAAGTTGAAAAATCACACATGGTTGATATATTGTGTCCCTTTATAACGAAGTTACGGCTAATGTGTTAGCCAAATTAAATTGACTGTTCACACATTCAGCAGACACGGACAAAAATGTATTTGGAGTCGTGTTTCGGGCTGGCACATGTAAGTCCAATATTGACTCTCCTTTCAGCTTAGTTTTCGTATCCACCAACTGCCAGGGGAAATGTCTGGGCCTTTTTCTCTGCTAAATGCTACACTGTGTTCACCAGCTAGTCGCCACCTTGGTCTGCCTGCTGGACAGGTAGTGTACAGTCATTTTTATCAGAGATGTTTTGCTGAAAACTGCTTCCTGCTGCTGCTGGAAATAACGTTGATTACAACGGCGAGACTGAACTAAAACCAGAAGCTGCAGATCAGAAAACCAAAACAATGAGCTGATATCTTTCATATTACATGCAGGCGTTTGACCCATTGGTTATATGGAAATATTCATTAGTTCAGCTTTAAATGATAGTTTCATGGCCAATTATTGTAAACATTCAGCATTTCCTGTAGCTAAAACCTTCCAATACAACCTATGAGATATTTGGTGTTCCCCCTAGGATCAGTTCTTGGGCCACTGCTGTTCCAAATTAACATCAACATTCCAGCAAATTTGATGAAAAAAATCATCTTAACTCAAGGTCTATTTATTATCTTTTTCTAGACATTTCAGCTCACATCTCACAGTCTTCCTCAGCGGATGAGGTTTGCTCAGTTGTCATGCAGATGGCTCTATTGTCATATCGTGACCTAAGTAGGCAACATGTGGTTGTATATGGGGGGGTAACCCCATGGTCTCTGGTGCCAGATGCAAATGGGCTTCTTGATCGGTCGATGCAGTGATTTGTTATGGTCTGGCGTTCACAGACAGTTGATGTTGTCTGTTTCCAGTGTTCTTTCAATCTGTTTCCATTTCAACAATGCAGTCTCTGTGGCAACTGAGCAAACTCTATCTGCTGAAGAGAACTGTGAGTCACAGGTGAAAGCTATGGAAAGAAAGCTGGTAAGCGGACCTCAAGTTAAGATTTGTTTTGTCAAAAATGTACTTTCATGCTCAAATTCTGGAAAATGTCTCTCATCAAATGTTGAAAACATTATGCGAAGATGATGGTATGTCTTATTGCAGACAGCCATTCTGCAGCCATGTAAAGAAGCTGAAGCCGGTATGTACTTGGCCCTCACCTCTCTGGTGAACAGCATGGCAGTGTCGTAGTGCTCTGGATGCCTCTGGCTTGGTGGGTTGAAGAGCTGCTGCCAGGAGCAGAAGTTCCTCAGAGCCACGCCTCCGTTGCTGGAGACCTCCGGGCCGACCACCTCGTCCTCCACCACCAACATCTTAACCAACACCATGTTTACGGAGTTCTTTATGCTGGGGTGCTTGTAAAGCTGGGCGGCCATCGACATCAGGGTCAGGATGTAGTGCTGTGGGTGGAGTTGAGACAGGACACGACATTTAAACTTCCATAAACATTTAAAAAGCTTGGCCGGCACAAAGACACAGTGGATATGGATAAAAGAGAGCAGGGTTAAAGCCAAAGGGGTGAAGGTCACGCCGTGCAGGTACCCATTTCTGGGTGACGTGTTGCTTGTGTTTCTGCCTGCACTGACCAGAGTCTAACCGATATTATATAAATATATTTGAGTGCTACAATAACACTCTATCGACCGATATTACTTTTACAACAAACCCGCATAACATAAACAAACATATCTTGAACTGTGTCCAAGAAAATGGACTGAGCTGGACATTCTGTGGTTTAAAATAAACTCGTCAGTGCTCTCTGCTGGACAAACTATGCATGTATGGCCACACGCGACAATCCTCTCAAATTATCGCAAACAAATCTTTTGCCTTTGTGCGCTGCACTTTCTTGATACTTGTCGGCTAACACAATAGGCCTGTGATTAACTAAATATTTAATTATTTCGTTTAATTTGACTCCGGCACACACCACCTATTACCTCAAACGCAAGCTCAAAGAGACAGAATCACAAAACAACAACCTGAATGTATGTGAAGTTATTCTTCACTTTGGTGATTTTCACAGCGTCACAGCAAAAAAATTTGTAAAAAGGTAATAGAGTTTAATATAAACACATTTTACTGTTCTACACATGACTATTCTACTATGGTTGTAGCCAAAGAGCACAGATAAGGTGGACTCCCAAAATAACATTGTGTGCACGGTTACTTAATTGAAACTGCCCTTAAAAGCATCGTATTCTGTATAACAATATTTGGGATGCAGCAAATTCATATTGGCGTTGCAGGAGAGGAACACTTGTTCAAGACGTCGGCCTGGAGTCTCCTCCGGGACCAATAAACTGTCCTGAGAGATGAGAGAAGCAGATGTGATTTGTGGACGTCTGACACCACGTGTATTTCTCCCGCTAATAACATACAGTATTTGCTACACTTCGCCAGATTTGCGCATGAGCTTTAAAATTGCAAAAATGTGTTTCCGATCCAGGACAACAGAAGCCTTATTTTAAGCCCAATTATTAAACCGTTAGGAGCTGCTTCCAAACAATCCATAATGTGCCATGGTAGGTAGGGATGGGCAGGGTTTTCCACACTGCTGCCACGGCCTGGTGTTTTAGTGGAGAGCTGCTAAATCACTATGAATATGGGGGCTGGTGCCAGGATGCGTATTGTAAAAGTATTCAGCCGTGCTGAAATGACATTTTCTAGGGTGGGATGAGGTTTTTCCACATGTGCTGTACACACACCCACAGAGCCACATGTTGACTTTAGCCTGCGACCTCCAAATCACTAAAACCGCCCCTGCTCGCAGGAAAGCAGGGCAGAATAGGCGCAATTTAAGATAATAAGAAGTAACTTGTATTGAAAAGCCAACATGAGCCCAGTTTATCATTGTCATCGCCTCCATTCAGTCGATCATGGTGCCTTGCTCACTTGCTGTGGGACCAGGCAGAGGGTTTGGCAGCTGAGGAGACTGTTAAGTACAAACAGACTCAAATGTGGCTGGTCCAGATTGTGGCAGGATCTCGCATTGTGGAACTTTTGTTTAAATTGTGAGTTTGCCATATAACATCACCATCCATCCCATTCTGCTCAATTTAAATACTGGATGACTGTTGTGATGTACAGCAGGGATACAACACGGAGAAAAAAAACAGAGAATAGATATTGTAAGCCTTGCGAATCCTCCCTGGATGATGCTGACCTCCTGCTGCCAAATCGTGACCAAGTCCCGCGGAATGTGGTTCAGCATTGCTTGCATTTCTGTTGCCTGACCTTATTCTCTTCTGTGGAAAACAGGGAGCCCACCGATTTCCTCCCAAGCTCCCTCGCTGCCGAAACATGTTTTATGATGCGGCACAGATATTTCTAGGCTCTGAGTCCTAACAACAGATATTTCTAGGTTCTGAATCCTGAATCCTAATAACAGATATTTCTAGGCTCTGAATCCTGAATCTTAACAACAGATATTTCTAGGCTCTGAATCCTCTGACAACAGATATTTCTAGGCTCTGAGTCCTAACAACAGAAATTTCTAGGCTCTGAATCCTGACAACAGATATTTCTAGGCTCTGAATCCTGAATCCTAACAACAGATATTTCTAGGCTCTGAATCCTGACAACAGATATTTCTAGGCTCTGAGTCCTAACAACAGATATTTCTAGGCTCTGAATCCTGAATCCTAACAACAGATATTTCTAGGCTCTGAATCCTGAATGGCTCTGAATCCTGAATCCTAACAACAGATATTTCTAGGCTCTGAATCCTGAATCCTAACAACAGATATTTCTAGGCTCTGAGTCCTTGCAGGCAGGATGTGGAAGCAAAGGAAAAGAGGTGACGTCTTCAGCAGTTTTAAACCAAAGGCTTGTTCATGTCCCTACCGACAGGAAAAGAATGACTTAATGGTGTCTGACCTTTATTTCATCTCCATAGAAGTGGGTCATTGTGGCGTCTGCCACCACCAGGGTCTCTATGAACCGAGGCGCGGAGACAAAGCGTCTCCGGCGACGTTCCCTCTGTGCGTCACTGTCTCGGTGCGTAAAAGCTTCCCCGCTGCGCGTCTCTGCTCGGTGATCCGGCAGAAGGGGGACACCGGGGCTCCTGCTGGATGTCCGCCTCTTGAGGACGTGCAGCTGCAGCACAGAGTCTGGCCCCGGGCCGCCGCCACGTTTGGGCTCAATGAAATACTCTTTGCCCTCCGTTATGAAGGAGCCAAACATCCCGGAGCACAGGCTGACAGACACGACCGAGTTCTGGTCTTGGTCTACGCTCCCCGAGTAGAAGCAGCTCCTGAGGTGTCCTCCGGCCTCCTCTGTCTGGCTCCTGGACCTCTGCGGGTCCGCGGCAGGTTGGGCTCCTGAAGCTCCGACATCTGTGGCCCTGATGCGCTGCACGGTGAAGGAGGGCGCGATGAAGCTGCTGTCCGGGACCAGGTTCAGGGTCAGGTCCCTGCCGAACGCGCTGAGGATGAAGCTCGGCTGCTCCTCGCTCCTCTTCCAAAAGCGGCCGCTGATTCTCGCGTTGACCCGAACCGGTACGACCTCCTCTGACTGCGCTGGATCGGACCGAGCCGCGGTCATCAGGCTCAGCAGCAACAGGACCGAGCACAGACACATGTTCTGCACATGTGGGGGGGCAGCGAACTAAAGGGAAAGGAAGACTTGGCTGCGGTGTTTGTCCTGTACCTCTGGTCGGGGATCAGTGGCTCCCAGCCTTGGTCAGATATGTCTGGTATTTAATGTCAGTCTGTGTAAGTTGTCGGTTCTAATCCCCCTCCCAGCCTGGCCGTGTTGCACCGCTCAGCCTGGACACACGGCGGGTATTTATACCTCCTGCTCTTCATGGACATGAGGGGGTTTATTTCTGAGGTCCTCCGCTGCTGGAAACTCTCCTCCCACTCGCACTTGATGAGATCCTGGCGGATGAAACCGACCCGGTGAGAGCAGGCCGACACCCCCCCCTTCTGAAATAGCTCGACAACCGCGCTCCTATTATTAACCAGCGGCAGGACATCGACACTTCTCACAGCTGGACCACTCGAGTTATTCCGGATCTGTGTGTGAGTGACAGGCCCGCACAGAGCCGGGACCTGCTGTCCTGCTGCCTGTCTGTCTGTCTGTCCTCCTGTCTGTCTGCCTGTCTGTCTGTCTGTCTGTCCTCCTGTCTGTCTGCCTGTAGCGTTGGAGCTATAGGAAGAACATCACCATCGAGTCACACTATCTGCTCTGCAGAGAAACCTTTGTGGAATATTAAGAGTAAAAGAAAGAAAATCACAGTTCTATAGCCAAAGATCTGCTGCAATAAGTGGATATCATGATGCCATTCAGCAACGACTTAAATAAACCTGTGCGTTTTTATTCAGAACTTTAAAACAAAGTCAGATTTTAAAATGTTGGTTTCTTCCCAGCGACATAAAGGCCACAGAGAGGCTTCTGCTGGGTTACAAGACCTGACACATGTTCGCCATGTAAACCACTTCACTGAAATGGGGGGGGGGGGGGGCAGTAGAATGAACGATCAAAAAAAGAAGAAAATCACAGCGTTTGTTGCAGTTTAACAGGTCCACCGCCAGATGGCGCAAGAGTACAACTAACTTGTTCAGGCGCACCGACTCCACTGGGCGTCAGGTGCAAACAGGTGTCGCCACTTGCCTGCATCTCACCGTGCAGCGGTTTCAGTCAACTTATCAGAATCAGAGATCCTTTAATCGTCTCACAGCGGAGACATTTACATTGTTACAGCAAAAGGTGGACAGTGCAGATAAGAGGTACAGTAACAGGTACAGAGCGCACGTAGTAAAATCTAATCAATAAGTACACATCCATGGTAATAAGTGAGTGAGTAGCAGCATTATGAGTAAATGAAGTGACGACCATAGCAGCATTTATAGAAGTAATGAACTGATGAAGACAGTAGCAGCATTATAGAGTAACTGGACCAAACAAAGGATATATCGCACAGTGTCGTTTTTACAACAGTGTTGTTACAGTTAATTAGTGCAGGAGAAGTAGCAGCCAGTAATAACAATAGTAGACTATAAAGTGTATATATTACACATAAGTGTTGATATTGCACGACAGTAGGTTACAGTTGGTGTGGTGGTCTACCAGGGTCCATGGTGGTCTACCAGGGTCCACGGTGGTTGTACAGTCTGACCGCTGCAGGAAGGAAGGACCTGCGGTGTCTAATATAATCTAATATTTAATGGAGAAAAATGATTCCACACAAAGGGAAATGGCAAGAGACGTCTGGAGAGATATGTTGCATCAGGTTTGGAGCAGGTGCATCAGCATGTCTGAATGGATCCGGTCTCCGTGAGCTGCTGGGTTTTGGCTCACTGTCTGGGCGGTGGGAGGGGGATGATGGAGGCATGATGGAGGGGGATGATGCTCCAGCTCCCGCCACACATGCTGTACAGCAACAATAATATTTGGAGCACAAACCCAAACGCACGACCAGATGAGCTCTTCTCTCGCGCACTTGCCCAGATTTCGGTGGACTGGGATCGTCGGTGTTGATGCGCGACTTTAAAGGTCCGCAGCTCAGACGAGTTGGTGGCCAGAGTGGAAACGGTGCAGGATGCGAGTGCAGCTGGACAGCAGTGCTGGGTGGATGAGGGTGGAGCTGGGTGGATGAGAGTGCAGTTGGGTGGATGAGAGTGGAGCTGGGTGGATGAGAGTGCAGCTGGGTGGATGAGGGTGCAGCTGGGTGGATGAGAGTGCAGCTGGGTGGATGAGAGTGGAGCTGGGTGGATGAGAGTGCAGCTGGGTGGATGAGGGTGCAGCTGGACAGCAGTGCTGGGTGTTAGTTGTCCGAGGACGCACACGCGGCGCACGGCTCCCTGAGCAGGAGCAGAAATGGCTTCACTCACCAGCTCTTTCATTGTTTTCACACGACTCCTACTTTATGTGAAGCTGACGTGCTGCATGGAGGCGGATTTCTGCGTGCCCGTCCGCCTGGACCAGCAGCAGCAGCACGGGGAACATCTGCACCGGCGCGCGGAGCAGGTGAACGGAGGACGGGCAGTTTTTAGACTCGGCGCATTCAAGCAGGATTTTTACCTGCAGCTCACGCAGGATTCTAGCTTCCTCGCAGTGGACAGCTTGGTGCCCGAGAGCGGCTCTGCGGCGTCCAACGCCTCTGCAGCCGCTGACCTCAGGGGATGCTTCTACTCCGGGGATGTGAACGCAGACCCGGACTCGTTTGCCGCGCTCAGCCTGTGCAAAGGTCTCCATGGGGGTTTCTCCTATAACGGCATGGAGTATTTCATCAGCCAGAACAGCACCGAAGACGCTTCGGCCGCGTCTGGATATGGGATGTCTTTTGACAGGACTCATGTCATCCGCCGGCGGAGACGCGCCGCGCACTCCGGCGGCAACTTCACCAGCAGGTGCGGGGTTACACCTGACACCACCTTCAACGTCTCCCTGGAGAAGTACAGGCACATGAGAGAGCTGGAGGTTGACGGCTTAGCTGAGACGGTGTTGAAAACCTTGGGCAGGTCCAAGCGGTTTGCCTCCATCCCCAGGTTTGTGGAGGTGCTGGTGGTGGCAGATGAATCTATGGCTACGTTTCACGGCGACGACCTGAAACACTACCTCCTGACCCTGATGTCAGTGGCAGCCAGGCTTTACAAGCACCCCAGCATTCTCAACTCCGTGAACATAATAGTGGTGGGCTTCATGGTGATAAATGAAGCCGACAAGGGATCTAAGGTTTCCAGCAATGCCGCCCTGACTCTGCGCAACTTCTGCTCCTGGCAGAAGAAGTTGAACAAGCACAGCGACAAGCACCCAGATTACTGGGACACTGCCATTCTGTTCACCAAACAGGTAAGCAGGGGAGGCGTGAGCGGCGTCACACGTAGTCTGCAGTGCATCACATTGGTATTAGAACAGAAGAATAGAACAGAGCTGCACTCACACGTCTTGTGCATGGGTGGATTATGCAGCAGGACGTGTAAAAGCCTCCTCTACACGGCAGAAACTCACAAAGACCAGTCTTTCAGTGATATTCTGCAGGTGAACCAGAACGCTCAGCCTCCCAGAGACACAAAAACGACTTCAGCAGTAGTTTGATTGACTTTCCAATAAGAAATATGAACTGTCACTTCACACAGAGGCCTCCGCAAGTCCGCATCGTTTAATTCAGTGATTCACTTTAAAAGAGCAACTGAGCCAGTTCTGTCCATGAAAGACCTCACACCTCTGTCTGCTTCTTTGGAATAAAAACTGGGTCGCTATCTGCCTGTATAAGGCACCTTTATAATGGTCCAAAGAACCTCCTGATTGATTCAATTTGACCCTAAAGCATTCAGCCGGGTCACAGCTGTCGGATCATCCCACGTGGCCACCAGAGCCATGAACACTGACTAGTAAATCTTTCTCCGCAGCCACTGACTTCTCTCTGTCGGTCGCTCTCTGATGCCGGATCGTGCCTGCTTTCAATTAGGTCCGGTTTGGCTCCGGGTGGCTTTCTGATACATGGCCTCTCTCCTTCACTGCATAGAAACAAACACTAAACGAGTGAAGCATCATCCCAGTGCCGGGAAAGAGCCCTTATTTACAGTGAGGGCAACTGCATGAAGGAAAGCCCAGGTCCGGTGTTGTTGTCCTTGTAGGGCACAGTGAGAATGAGTGCAGCTGCTGCAGTGGAACAAATCTTCTAATAGGTTATGGAGAGCAAGTGGTGTGGAATTCACATGGCTGGCATCTCTGGGCCACGCTGTAGCACTGGGTTAACAAGTCCATCGTCCACTATGTTCATACTTATATTAACACTACAAAAGACCAGCAAGGTCACGTTGATATAACATAATAACATCATTTCTGACCAGAAATATTGAAACAGAGACAAGATCAGTTTTACACACACACACACACACACACACACACACAGAAAAACCTCTTTATTAAAAGTTAGGACAGAACACGGTGCCTTTAGGCACAGTGGTGCTTTGAGCTAAATGCTAATGCCAGCATGCTAATATGCTCAAAATGACAATGTTATCATGCTTGCTAATGGTATAATGTTTACCAAGCGCACCATCTCATTTTAGAACATTTGCTAATTAGCCATAAATACAAAGTAGAGTTGAGGCTGATGGGAATGTCATTAGTTTATGACCAAAACACCCGCAAAACTAAAGTACTGGACAACTTTGACCTAATGATGGCACTAGATAAAAAGTGAAGCGCTCGCCAACGTGGTTTATCCTGTGGGGAACACGAACGTCTGTGCCAAATCAATCCAACAGTGTCGTTTTTTTATATCACTAAAAACACAAAGCGGTGGCGCTAGAGAAGAAGCCAGGGGATCATCAAAGTCAGTAGGATTCCCCCTCTGGGAAGCGTGCACATCTTTAAAGTTTCAGGCCAAGTTGTTGAGATATTTCAGTCTGGACCAAAGTGGTGGACTGAGGGACCAACATGGCCATCTGCTGTTAGCATGGCTTAAAAGATCATCCCAGGGCCATGACACAAAAACTGGCCGATGTTTTTTGGGGGTAACATTAGCTGTGGACTGTGTGTCTAACCCAGTCAGATATAGCCAACTAGCAGAAATGGAGGTACAACACAGAGAAAAGCAGCGATAGCGATAGAGAGTTAAACATGTAAAGAAAAGACTGTACTGGAATTAACATGGTCTCACTTGCAGCCCAGACCCCAGGGTAAAGTCATCCGGGGTGTGGGACTCATCTAGTCCTCCCAAACTCTCTTCTTACCTCTTCAACTAAACACCAACAGGAACTCTGCGGTGGGCTATCGCCCCAGACCCTCTGCTGCAATATATTTTAACAACAGAGTATCAATAAGCAAACCAGAGTCCCATGTGCTTGGTATTAGTGCACTTCATGGTCTGTTCGTTGTGTAGCACGCGCCACAGCCACACGAAACACGTTTGGAACCAGGTTTGAGTCCTATCAGATCTTTTTGACCCTTTCACAGTGAACACTTACGCCTCTGTGTCACCAGGACCTCTGCGGGGCCACAACCTGCGACACACTGGGGATGGCTGACGTTGGAACCATGTGTGACCCAAAGAGGAGCTGCTCTGTCATTGAGGATGACGGCTTGCCCTCAGCTTTCACAACTGCCCACGAACTCGGTAAGAAAGTTGGCCCGTTATTTGTCAAATGCGAGGAAGATCACATCCATTGACAAGTGAATGTGAATGTAACACCGTGACATGGCCCAAGAATCCCCACATAACATTTTTAACCACAAATCTATTTAAAATGAATAAATAGCCTATCTGACATTAGTAAATGGGTGATTAGTCCTTAATGAATGAGAGAATAATCGGTTTTACGCCACTCGTTTATGGAGAAAAAAACATTCACTATCACACAATTTCCTAACAGCCATAACGATGTAAATATATTTGATTGAATCTAAAAATGCGGCAGAGAGGGACATCTGGGCAACCCTGCTTACCACCTTACCCTGCTGCCACCGCGACCCGGCCCGGGACATGGACGAATGGATGGAATATATGCAATAAGGAATTATCTCCTTGTTGCAGCTGCAAATGACCTGTCTTGGTTGGTCAAAGGAGAAAATGGAAAAGGAGCTGAAGTTGCAGTTACTGTTTGACACACTCCTAAATGTGCCTAGTTAAGGCTAATCCAATTAAATCCTAATAAGTAATTACACAATTTCCTCATGATGGAAAACACTGAAAGGCAGTTTATGTTTGTCTTTGTATTTTGAAAAGTACTGCATCTTTGTGTTTAGGGAGTTAAATGATTTGCTTGGGAACCAAACTCCCCCGTCAGGCCCGGTTTAGAACGTGGACATAATGCTGAATGTATTCCCATGCATGTCTGTATCCCTGTCTGCTATGACATCAGCTTCAAATCAGTCCAAGTTGAGGTTGCTTTGCCTTATATACACATGTGCTGTGATGCCTGTGTTAATGGTTTCATATTTCACTGTCACCGCCACAGAATCGTCACTCTAACTGCTCGTTGTGTTTGAAACCACGGGACGACTGAAAATACAACTACTTGACTCTGACAAAGACCTGGCCTTCTGTCTGTCTTCCCACTCCCCCCTCTTCCCTCAGGCCACGTCTTCAACATGCCCCACGACAATGTGAAGGCATGTGAGGAGGTATTTGGGAAACTAAAGGACAACCACATGATGTCTCCCACGCTGATTCAGATAGACAGGAACAGGCCCTGGTCTGTTTGCAGCGCAGCCATCATTACCGAGTTCCTGGACAGAGGTCATGGTTAGTAAACACTTCCTGTATAATGTCTCTGTACTCAGGTGGACCACCAATTCTGTCCAGGCGTCATGCTCTCAGCTGGTTCTAATCTAACTGTAGCCGCACAAAAGAAACAGGCCGTGGCTCTAATTTTGTCACGGTTAAATGTTTCATCATCGATTTCACTTTCAACTTGGAAGTGATGATGTCGAAATATCTGAGTTTACATTGTACACTGACTGATATAGGCCCAAAGAAATGCATTTATTTTCTTAACATACGTATTTAGATTACAAGGAATTAACAGTAAAGACTTACTTCATTAAAAAAGGATTAAACTTCACTAATCAATATTTTCACATGAACAATGGGTCAAATCGCAGTGTATAATCCCACCATCCCACCTCAGCTGTACAGAGCGTTTTAGCATCTTTCAGCACATTGTTTTAGTTTTCTAGCTCACAACTTTAATGCTTTGGTTCACTCACAGCTCTAATAAGCTTGAATAAGCCCTAATAGACTGTACACTACCTGCCCAGCACCAAACAGGAAGCAAAGTTAGTAATTAGCTGGCAAACACAGTGGAGCACTTAGCTTAAGTGCAAGAATTCGCCCTTTGGGAGTTGATGAGGACTAAAAACAGAGAGTGAATACGACTTGCATTCAACAGGTGGCCTGAAACACGATTTCAAATGAATGCTGATGTCGCTCTGTGTCTGTTAGATGAGTAAACATGTTCAATGTCACATCAAGGCCACAATATGTCAAACAACAAGTGATTCATTGTGATGTTCTTCCCCCTGAAGTTCTTGGTGCAGCTTAAAGAAACGTGTTGGTTGATGGACAGTAGTAGACAGCAGTTGCCATGTCATGGTAGACATGTTGAAAGCAACCAAAGGCATATTTTCTCTAAGAGACAAGCTCACAGTGTAAATTATGGAATAATCCATCACAAAGCACATTAAAAGCAATGCTTAATTACCTTACATGGGATCAGAATTCTGGATCCTTGGCTAGAACTCCTGTTTCAACAATAAACTCAACATGATGCAGTACCCAGTGACTCAGAGTCCTCGTGGCTTAGAGCAAAGCTTTGGGAAGTGCTTGAGAATGACAGTCTAAGTGGCCTTATGCTATCTGCTTGCCGGAGCTCAGAAAAAGCCATTGTTGTCTGGGTACATTTTGTTGTATTTTCATGTTGCATGCAGCATCCCCTGCACAAAGGTGGATGTGTAAAAATCAGATTTCTGAATCAAGAGAGACATCTATTGTAAGACTAGCAGACACCAGATTCTCAATAGCCTCAATAGATGCAATGTATCGACATGAAGCGCTGAAATGTGAAACACTTGTGGGCAGAAATACACTTGAATCTGTGTTGCAGTGAAGAAACTGCACAAGTATACCTGAGGAAGTATTTTCCCATGAGATTTTAATTTTGTATGCTGCTGATAATATGCAGTATCCACATTTAATATGCAATTCACAAGTGTATTAATATATCACTCGCCTTTTTCTGCTCAGCAGCTCCTTAATGCCAAGTCTGTTTCTGTCTGTGTGAAAACTCCCGTAAGTGACTGTAAGTGGATTCTGTGTAACGGACAGAATTAAACACCAATTTATTACCTCCTCTCACAAGCAAAGGAGTGTTTACTTCAGTTTAGCCTAACACACCTCAGCTAACACTACTGTCTGCTCTACATGAGTCATTTGCTTAATCTAAACATTTTGCGGGGCCTGCACTGTCTCTTATAGAGCTACGCCTGCTTTAGTACAGACGGAGCACAAAGTTATTGAACAAACTGTTTTAAGCTCATTCATGGTTGTCCAAATAATATCTGACGTTTCTTTTTTCCTGCCTCAGTGCTTCTTGAACTTTCCTCTATTTCTATCATCCATAAAAGCCTTGTGCATTACCTTACATGAGCTTACCTGATATAGAGTCATAGGAGTGCCACAAAAAAAGAATACATCTGTAAAAGAACAAGATGATCAATGTGTAAATATAAAGAGAAATAAATAAAAGAATAAATATTTATAAGGACAAATATAAATTAATTTTCCTTATTCCTTTCCATTTTACTATTCCCTTATTGCTTATCCCTTATTGAGCTGCAAACATAACACTGACATATCGCCACTTTTTTAAGTTGATATGGCACTTGTGTTGGTTAACAGTTGCCTTTTTACACATCCAGCAGGCACAGAGCAACAGTAGCATGCATTTGCATTTAGCAACCGTATGTTTTGGCGTCCAACAACTCCTGAGGGAAGTATGTGGCTCTCTAGCCACTAAATGTTCACCAGCTAACAAATCTGCTGTTTGTTGTGGGGCAAATCTGCTGTTTGTTATTTTTGGCTTTTAATCTGAAAACAACTTCCTGCTGATGCTCGAAATGAGGTTGATATGAGCACTGAAACCGAGTGACAACAGTAATCCAAAACAACCAGCTTAAAGATGCTGAAATGTTCCATAGAGCTGAGGGAAACTGCAGCGTTGGTGACAGATCTCTGTGGGTTTGTCAGGCAACGACTTTCATATTACAAGTAGTCATTTCCCACATTCTAAATACATAAATGTTAATAGTGCAGCTTTAAGGTTTCAGTATTTAAAAAGGCTGATCAGAAGCAGCTGATAGCAGCCGAGAACTCCAGTCATTGTGGCTTCAAATAAAATAATATTTGAACAATTCCACACTTTTAGTCCTAAAGTCACCTTGAGTTTAATATCCATACGAGCGAATGCAGCTGCAGTCTGATTGTTTGCAATGTTGTTGGTGTAGGAGACTGTCTGCTGGACCAGCCTCAAAGGCAGCTATCGCTCTCAGACAACCTGCCCGGTTCCAGCTACAGCCTGCATCGCCAGTGTGAGCTTGCCTTCGGCCCCGGCTCCAAGCCCTGCCCATACATGCAGCCCTGCTCAAAGCTGTGGTGCACCGGGAAGGCCAGTGGCCAGGTGATCTGCCAAACCCGACACTTCCCCTGGGCGGACGGCACCAGGTGTGACAGCAACAAGATCTGCTACAGAGGAGCCTGCACTGATAGAAACAGCACCATGCACGTCAAGGTGAGAGTGTGTGTGGAAAGAATCTGTCATGTCATGCTTGGTCATTTTCCTTGCAGACTGATGTGCCATTGTGCCGGTTTTTGTTTTGTCCCAGGTGGACGGCCGGTGGGGGGGGTGGGGTGCATTTGGAGATTGTTCCCGAAGTTGTGGTGGAGGAGTTCAGCTGGCCAAGAGAGAGTGTGTCAACCCCCTCCCTGAGAATGGAGGCAAATACTGCTACGGCCTTCGCATCAAATATCGCTCCTGTAACCTCAACCATTGTCCTGAAACAGGTAGGCAACATTAGCCTCTGTTTGAGTACATTCCCACAGGAAGACACTCGTTAAAGCTGCAACTGACCAAACCTTTCCCCCAAACAGTGATTGTCCAATTTTACTTTAGCATCCTTAACTAAGCACAGCAGGCCTGTCAAGCTTTGGCTTTCTGCGAATGTTGTAGAAGTGTGCATGGGGTTGTACTAAGAGCAAGATTCGATATTTATAGAATTTGGAGGGTTGTTTCTTTTCCAAAGCATTTTCAAAACTAACATCGAGTAAGATAAATTGTGAGGAATTGATTAAATACTGTATTTATCTGTCCTACTACCTACCTACCAACAGTAGTAACCTAACCCAGCGTTACTTCAAAAGGCCAATTTTGAGAAATGCAATTTCATGACCAGCAACATCAAAGCTGTAGTATCCCCACCATGTACGAGCCCATCCTGGATGCTATGCTCTTCTGCTCTTTAAAGTTCTTTAAAGAGACCCAAAGTTAGCCAAGATAGAGTGATGTTCGCCAAAAACATTGTCCTATAAGCCTTTGTTTTGTAATGTTAAAATTGAAACATAATGTTTGAAACTGCAAACAAGTATGTAAGCTAAGGAGCCAGAAAGTGCATATTTGAAACCCCTTTTACACTGTTACATTTTAATATGAGCCAGCAGGAAACACCAAAAAGCCAGCCGGAGACCGTGTTTGCAGCAAACCCACAGAGCTAACGTTAGCTTAATGAGCTGGATAGCTACGGCTGATAAAATCTGCCAGCACCAGTTGTCATTTCATCTGGCAAAATTGACATTTGCTGCTGTCCACCTCCGTCTGAAATCAAGTAGGTATTTCAAGTAGATAAAATCTGTTGTCATTGTAATGCGCATGTGCTGTGTGAGAATGGAAAGCCTGGCAGGTGTAGCCCAGGACGGCCCGGGCTTAGTCAACACTTGGTTGCAAAACTGCAATCACATTCTGTAAGGTCAACAGTGTCGGAGCACGCAGTTGTCAGTCTAATCCGAGGTTGTTTTTGCATCTTCCAGGTAAGAGTTTCCGTGAGGAGCAATGTGAGGCATTCAATGGCTTAAACCTGAATACGAACAGACTGGGTTCGTCTGTGGTTTGGGTTCCCAAATATTCGGGCATCTCTCCCAAGGACAAATGCAAGCTCATCTGCCGTGCCAACGGGACTGGGTACTTTTATGTCCTCGCTCCAAAAGTATGTAGCCCATTTACTATTTTAACCCTAACCCTAACATGCCATCTGATCGCATCAACTGGTCACTTTTAACGAAATCGCTGAAAAAAGGGACTTAGTTCAAGAACATAAATTTGATTTATTAGATGACCCTGTGGGTACGCCGTGTTAATAAAGTAGAGAAACTCCAATGAGTTCCGAAAGGTTCTAGGCAAATGACGCATTGACTGCTTTCACATTACCAGCAAAAATATAATTACCCAACCATCTGGAGGCAGATTTGCGCCTGATAATTGCTAGCTGTAGTTCAAATGTGGTTGCAGCCTGTAGACGGCTTTCATTATGCTGCTAGGAATAAAAAAAAAAAGTCCTGCCACGCTTAGATCTGTCTAAAAAGCTAAGACATTAAACTGCTAATATTCTGAGCTAAATGGGTATCAAACTGCTACCTGCTAATGCAATCTGAACATCTTGTCATTGAACACCTCATCGTGAGTCAAGACCTCATGGGAGGAGAATTAGTGAGCAGCTATTAGTGAGCAGCTATTTGGCCCTTATTCGCAATGTAAGAAGCACCCACTAGTTCCATCAGCAGCAAAGCACTGAGAGGTGATGTGTTAGTGGTAGTAGAGAGAGCGGCTGGATGGATGGAGTGGTGAGAAAGGGAAACATGCAGGGACAGTGTTACTTCACAGCTGCGGCTTGTCAGCAACTATTTATGCAACCGGCAAGGATACAAGCTTGTAGCAGCAATACAAGCCAACATCAAGTTTACACTGTACACACTCCCTCTGGTGCTACGTTTGACGTTCTCTCTCTGCAGCTATTTGGTTCATTATGTTTGTTTAGGTCGAAGAATGACGTGTGTAAAGATGGACAACCATATACGTGGCAACAATTTCAGCCTCGCTCTCTCTTTCTCTCTGTTGTTCCTGCTTACGTATTGCGTCAAACCCTGCAGGTCGTGGATGGGACGCCCTGCTCTCCTGACACCTCAGCTGTATGTGTTCAAGGAAAGTGCATCAAGGCAGGCTGCGACGGCAAGCTGGACTCTAACAGGAGGTTTGACAAGTGTGGCGAGTGTGGCGGGGACAACCAGGGCTGCAAGAAGGTCTCAGGAATGTTCACCAAACCTATGTAAGTAGTAGGTGTTGCACAAGTTCGGGCACAGGTCAAGGTCAACTTTAGAGTTTAGTGAGCAGAAGGTTTCTTCGATAGATGTGTGTTACTGAAAAGGAAGCGATAACTGAGCTTTTTCAACCCGCTTCGTGTTGTCGTCAATCTCAACAATCGCCACTGGCATCACAAACTTGTAGGAGAAAACACAAACAGGCCCAGGCGGATTAATCACAGCACTCCCAACGTGGTATCTCTGTGGCCACCATATCTACGGAGCCTACACACATATCCATCATAGGTACAGCTTAGCCCCTTAATGCAGTACTACGAATTAAGCTTTGGGAATAATCAAGAGGTATCAATGGACATATTTTGGCAGCATGTCCTATAAGTATGCAGTGACTCCCATGGAAATAAATTATCTTGTAGAGTTACTCAAAACAATAGTCAGAAACGGTATTAAGACATTTTAGCGACCGTATCTGGCTCTTGGAACTGGAGGATATTACAATCTAAGACATACTTAGCCTGACTTACCTCAAACACAGTGAGCAGAGGCCTTCAAAGTCCCCCAAAATGGTTTTACTTCCACAATGTATCTTCTACAGGTACAAATTCAAAGAATTGTGGTAAAACAAAGCTACCTTGCGCATGGTCTCATTCACTTGTTTGATCTTGTTAATTTACAAGCCTGCCACCAACATTTAAGAGTTATTGGAGGGTGTATTTTTTTGCTTTTGATAGAGGGTAGCTGTTTCCCCTTGCTTCCAGTCATTGTGCTAAGCTAGGCTAACCATGTTCTGGACCAATGGCTCTACTACAATCACAGAAGTTAAACTGATGTTCTCAGCTGACGATGTTTAAAAACGCTACATGTAGCATCTTCAAGTTTAAGTTACTGTTGTATCCATCATCCTGAAAGCTTAACCACTGGCTATTCAGAATCATTAATGTGCTACCGCTCCACACTTTCTTTTCAGTCATGGCTACAACTTTGTGGTGATGCTGCCTGTTGGAGCTTCCAATATTGACATCCGTCAGCGGGGCTACCGGGGAATGATCAGTGATGAAAACTACTTAGCAGTGAAGAATCGGCACGGCAAGTACCTGCTGAACGGCAACTATGTGGTGTCAGCCGTGGAGCGCGACCTGCTGGTGAAGGGCAGCTTACTGCGCTACACTGGCACCTCCACATCTGTGGAGATTCTTCAGGCCACCAGACCCCTGCAGGAGCCTCTGACTGTGGAGGTGCTCTCTGTAGGGAAGATGACTCCACCCAGGGTGCGGTACTCCTTCTACATCGCCAAGGAGAGCAAAGAGGAGAAGACTCTGCGGAAAGAGGAGAGAAGCCATGCGGCGCAGAATAGCGTCTTGGTGGACAGCAATAGGGTAGAAGTTAAGAAGCAGTTGAAGGGTAAGAGGCCGGCCAGTCTTTGGGTGACTGGAAGTTGGGACTCGTGCACGGTGACTTGCGGGAATGGTCTGCAGAAGAGGCTGGTGCAGTGCCAGAGCATGGAGGGGCATCCTGCAGTGGACTGTGACAGTGCTGACAGGCCTGTAGCGGTGAGGGCATGTGGGGATGCATGTCCCATGTGGGATGCAGGGGTCTGGTCTCACTGCTCCAAGTCCTGCGGAAGGGGCTTTAAAAGGCGGCCAGTGCAGTGCATGAGTGAGAATGGTCTGAATCTACCCAGAGACCACTGCTCTGGAAGGAGGAAGCCTCAGGAACTGGACCTCTGCAACCTGAAGCCATGTTAGAGCAGAACACACACAGCGCAAGGACTTGTTTTTGTCGGTCAACGTGACGAACCTAATCAACCAAATCAGCATAAGAGCTGTTGTTGGGTAGAAATACAGACTGACTGTGTCTGAAGGGGCGTCCGCTACACCGAAGAAAAGCAATGGAGACGGCGAGGGTCTTCCTCCATTGTTTGAAAAGACAGACATCTGATAAGATATAAGAGAAAAAGGAAAACTGTCAAACAATCTGAGACAGGTTTGACTTGTGGTTCGTCAATCTCTACCAGGAAAGATGGCACACAGGCACATACAGGCAGTAACAGAAAGATGCAGAGACAGCGATCACTCAGATCTCTATTCAAACATTTACTTGGTATAGATAGATAGATAGATAGATATATGGGATGAGACTGCAAAAACAGGGAGAAATGAAAGTCCAGGATTAACAGATAAAGGCAATGTGAGGAACAACCTCAACATTTACCCTGTGCAGTTATCAGAGGCAGATATCTCACCTGTGACTTGTCATTTTTACTAATTTCACTGAAGAACTCATCCAAATGTGAAATACAGTACTGTATCATCCAACATTCAAGACCTGACTGGTCAATTGAGTTTCTACATCTGTTGTTTTTTCTTCCATTTTTTTTTATTTAGTGCTATTGGCTGTTGTCTGACGTATAAAAATCAAAAGCAGCCGGTCCGAGTCAGATCGTCGTTACAAATACCTACAAGCTTTATATCCTTCCAAAATGAAAAACAGTCAACATACAGTATCCTACACGCTTCATACAATCTTTATTAATTCGATACATTTCAAAGAATTCCTGAATTTTACTAGTGACCAAAAATCTAAAAAAAAATTTTATGAGAGGAAAATGAGTTTAGTTGTAGCTAAGATGTTAGCATGTTCTATACAAGTGAATGTAGGCTGTTCGTATGGTGCCTTCATAATGCACCTGTGTCTGTTCTGTGTAAACCAAACTGACCAGTGCTCAGCTGTTTGTCCTATGCTGCCAAAGAGTTATAACCTTCAGAGAAGCCTTAGAACTGCAGAGACGCCGCTCTGCTTGAACTGGACAGAAGCGTGGCCTCGCTGCACATGTCTGTCATCCCCTTAAAGTCCAATTGAAATTAAATAGCATTTCTCGGGGGCCGCTACAGGATCCTTTTCTAAATAGCTTGTCCTGTCTTTCTTATTTAACCTACCACCATGAACACTCTTGTTCTGCATAAAACATCCCCAAATTAAAGAGAAAATAAATAAGAAATTAGCTACGAAATTCGTTTATACTCTTTACTCCCACTCCAGACCTACTGTACAAGGACTC
The DNA here is from genome assembly GCA_036023855.1 of Gadopsis marmoratus. Lineage (NCBI taxonomy): Eukaryota > Metazoa > Chordata > Actinopteri > Centrarchiformes > Percichthyidae > Gadopsis > Gadopsis marmoratus. The sequence continues at coordinate 49,398 of JAVQJF010074325.1, forward strand.
ATATGTAATAAACATTACTTCAAAGTGAATTTAAAAGATATTGGCAATCGGTGTAATGAAGCAAAGATTGGGGTGATATGTGAGACTTTACAATAATAAATGAACACACTGCTTTCAGGTTATGCTGGTAACATCCTCAAAGCTCCATGAATACAAGGGGTGAGTGGTTTATGCTCGTAAGATGCTTTTTATTATATGAATTTTGTTTTAGGTTAGAGTATCACAATATTCTGCAAAAACAAAAAGTGGTGTTTGCTATGCTGCTCTAGGTGAAATGCTTGTTGACTAATAGCATTTCTTCAGCCTTCACAGGCTTCTGGCCATCTGCTGCATGGCTGCTTTATCACCTGTTGCCCTTAATGAGAAGACATAATGCATACATTGTGTTTTTGCATCGTGCCATTCTACCATTATACTGTCCCAACCATCAATATGGATGTGGACTGATCATTTGCTCTGCTGTTACACTTATTCTCTTTAGTGAACTGTTGAGTAATACACAAGCAAAAAAAGGCTAATGTCTGTGAAACACATCCGTGGTGAAATTAAAGGGGAAATCCACCATAAACCACCTGTTGGTCTACTGTCCATAGTGGCATTCCATTCTGTTGTTTTGAAGGGATTGATTTCATTCCCTGTGGGTAACTGTTACTGCGTTTCCAGCACAGCTGGATATGTGTGGTTAAGTAGAAAATGGATCCGCAGTCTTAAAAATATTTGATAAAGTCCAGTTTTGGTGTCACAACCTAAGATTTAAAGAGCGGGAGCATCACCAATTTTATGTGTTTACAATGTTCGAGTCTGTTTTGGTTCAGAAGGACCAATGACATCATAAAAGATGGTGCTGTACACTTAGTTTGTTTCTTTCACATCATGTACAGCTAGTTATTTTTTTATCAGTTGTCTTTTGTACTGTATACTATGTATACATTCATCTAGTTGTATAAAATAAAGTATATATATATATATATATATATATATAAGAATATAAGCATATGCTGAGTCATGATTGATGATCTGTAGCTTCAGGTTGTCAGGTATTCAGACATTCACATTAAAACAAAAGGGAAATATGTCTTCCCTCCTGTAAATCTATCCCATATCACTGGATGACAGACTGGATGGATATCTGTTGTCCCCAGCAGCATCTGTTACACCCAAGTTCTGCTGTGCCACGCAGTCTTCCATCACATGAGACGCAACGGTCTTGATACCTCAGCTTTTCTGCAACCGAAGCATGGCCGCAGAAGACAACACATTCATCCGCGCCCTTTGGTATTCTGCTGATTCAAGCTCCGTTGTCCCGGCTGCACTGCAATAACACACCCAGCTTGGCCAGCGACCTGCTCAGTAAGCTTGATGCATTGTTGGACACTTGGATACACTCACCCCAAGGGTTTGACCCATATGAGGGTTTAAAGGTCCATACTTACATACATGTTTTTGGATAGAAGATGTGGATGGCTAATATGAAATGCCTTTATATTTATTTGACTCTTAAACAGGATTTGTTTGTGCTGTACACATGATCACATAGATCTTTGTTGGCATATTATGTTAAAAGAGTTGCATTAAACCAGCTTGTATACGCCTCCTTGGATTTGAAACTCCCATGGGGCCCTGACACCATGCTAATAGTTAAGAACCATGGGATTTGCTTCAGGATGCTGGTGGAGCGGGTGGGGTTTAGCTAGGAAAGGGGGCAGGACTTACTGATTGATAGTTCTCTCCTTCATTCTAGATATCACCATTAACATTCCTCATTGGACACACCTGTCAAGTGACAGCAGAGTGGTTTCCTCCTCCAGAGCCGCAGTTCACAGGGTGAGCCTGTGCCGTGACTTATGGAATAGGTGGGCCCCTTTAACATTATCAAGGGGAACATGATTTGGAGTGAAATGTAGGCCAGGTTTTTGCAAAATTCTGCAGTTTGTACAACAGTATAATTTAAATACTCCTTTTAATTGCTGATTTACGTTCTGGTGGACAAGTAAGGCTGGAAACTCACGGGAAATGGGAAGAGTGACAGTTCCATAACCAAACCCCTGTGGGAGGTCCAGCTTGTTACAGTTTTAACATATAAATCAGGGGAGTCTTTCATGCCAGTGGCCATTTTAAGAAAAAAGCTACGTCCTGTGCCATGAGCCCTTAAATATTTATACAGTCAGGTACATAAGTATTTGAACAGTGGCACCATCTTTGCACTTTTGCCTCTGTGCACCATCACAATGGATTTGAAACAAAGCAATCAAGATGTGATTTGAAGAGTAGACTCTCAGCTTTAATCTAAGGGGTTTAACAAAAATAACACATTTAGGAATTACAGCCATTTTTAAACAAAGTCCCCCTTTTTCTGAGGTTAAATTTCATTCACTCCTCGTGGGAACGGTGATGCAGGGTCTTGGACGGAAGAAATGTCGTCAGGTCAGGTGTAAGGCTTGTACATCAGAGAGGTGACTGTCAGTCATCTTAAGACGTCAGTGTTCACTTGTTCCGTGTCATCAGAGAAAACGTTAGCAAATAAGCTGAGCATCCTTTTGGCGTCTGGGAGAATCTGGACTGAAAAGTAAACAAATCAAATGATCATATCATCATGGTTTTGGAGGTTTTCCTGTTTCTCCTTCCCTTGTGTGGGTGTGACCTGGCTGAGCTTCACTACACACACCTGCCTTCCATCAACTTCATCAGCCTGCAGTATGTCTTCCCCGGTTCTCCAGATCGTTGCTTTACTCAGGTGGCAGTCTACGTGCTTATGGTTATGTGTTCTTAGCACGTGGTTTTCTTGTCTCCAGTGTTTCCTGGATCATTCCTGCCTGCCTGCATGCTATGATTTAGCTGGCATGTCGAGCCTCGTTCTCTCCCCTCACAGATCAACAGCCAGTCACGTCACCCAGCCTCAGCCAGTTCTCCATCCCGCCTGGCTCGATTCATAAGCTTCCCTGAGATTCGTCTGATTTATTCTTACGTGCTTGTGCCTCTGTCTCTACTTGGGTCCTCCGCAACGAGTTTGCATGAAAGTAGCGTCTCTGTGACATTTGCATGCTAAATGAGGTCAAATATGCACACATTTGGTACAAAATTGGCCCCTTTCTATGCAAATGAGCCTCGTTGCAAAATGTTGAATTCACAAACGTCACCAACAATAGCCACACGCAGTTAGTGAAATTGTTAGCGCCACCATTTATAGGCAACATTGCCAAATGGATAATTGCAGACGTAAAACTTTATGGGCGTGTTTGAGCTGTGATATCATTAGCGCAGCATTTTATTTTTTGTGACTCGAACCTTGAGACTGGCCAGATAGAGGTTGCGAGCAATCCACCACTCATGGTGCTACCAGTGGCTGCAAACCATTCTTTGTGAGTTCAGTTTACAAAATACTGTCTGGCCTTTTGCAGAAGATTCATGTCCCATGAACAACAGTATGCTGTTTGTAGTTTTGATGACATTTATTTCCATTCTGCTGGGTAGCTTATAAGGATAAGACTGGTGAGCTTCCATATTTTTCTTATTGCCAAAAAATCCCATGAAAAGACCAACAATGAATGATGTTTTAATTGGGATGCTCCCTTTTGCCAGCTGTTTTTTTTTTTTATATTTACTGCACATGGAGGATTGTGACACCGAGGCCCGGGCTCATTGTTTCCTTTTTGTAAAGCGGGTCTTTGTGTTCAGCCAGGTGTCCAGCCCTTTTTTTTAAGCGTTCAACTAAAGCAAATATCCACATGCCCTGAATTCCACGAGATCACATCTGGGGGGGGCTAACCCAGTGAGCCAGTAAACCCAGATGAGCTTTGTGTTTTTTTGCTTTCATAGATGGTATCTAATGGAGGAAGTTTAGTCTGGCTCAGTGCAGCCTGTGAGGGCAGTTTTGCTAAAAACACAAACACAATTCCCTAGTCATCCAAAGGCCTTCTTTTAAAGCTGCACCAGGCTGTAATTATCCAAAACACACTTGTCAGCCTGAATCAAAATGTAACCGAGAAGAGAAACCAATCTCTACTAACTGTGCTGGTGTAGAAAATAAATGAAGTTGTGTCAGAATGTCTATACCCACAGACAGTGAAGTTAAATTTAATTAAAACACACAGCAGTGACTGTGTGTTTTGTTTTTTTTCTTTTGGCATCCCTTCTTGGTGTCTTCTGGTATGACACAGAGCAACTGGATAAAGTCACATCTTATATCTCCTGGTTGTCCAGTAAAAGAACAGATGACTGTTTTCTGGAGGATGTTGGTGAGACGAGGTTGCATAATGGCATGTTGGGTGGAGATGCATGGAGATCAGTAAAGTCAAGCTGGAAAGGACTCGGATGGACGAACAGTCTCTTTTTTTTTTTTTAAACAAGTACCTAAATGACAAAATACATTGTTTGTCAGCGTCATCCCAAACGCTATGTGCGTTTTCTACCTCTATGGTGGCGGCTTCATGTTTAGGCAACTAAATCTACTCAATTAAGGTTAGTTAAATGATGAAGCACCAGGTTAAGTTGAGGAGTACTGTGCTGTTATGATTCAGAGAACCGTGGTCCATTTTTTAATCGGAGGTGGAACGCTGGTACAGGTAAATGGACTCTTTCTTATATAGCGCTTTTCAACCGAACCGGTTCCCAAAGCGCAGTAACAGTAATCTAAGTTAGAACAGTAGTCTAAATCACCCATTCACACACTGATGGAACACAGTTGCCATGCTGGCCTCCACCGGGGGCAACTTGGGGTTCAGTGTCTTGCCCAGGGACACTTCAACATGTGGACAGCGGGGGCTGGGATCGTACCACCAACCCTGGGGTTAATGGACGACCACACTACCCCCTCAGCCACAGCCGCCCACATTTGAGCTGTTTGAGGTAGTCCTCAAACAGTTTGAATGCTCAAGCCCAACCCACTTCATGGCTTCAAATACACAAAAATATGTTGTTCAAACCTGTTAAACAATATCAAATATTCTCGGCCTCGACTGAGTTAAATATTCAAACACAAGATGGTACGTTTTGAACTGTTGGACCGTTACAATGAATGGGAGGAAAAAATGGCACATGTGTTTTTTTTGTTTTGTTTATAATTTAGCCGGACATATCCATGTGGTTTTTGACAAAGCTTGGCAAAGTGAGGTGTTTATAATGACGGGTGCGGCAGGTTGGAATGGTTTCATGGAGCCGTGATTCACAGTGACCACTAATAAAAACAATTAGTGTCTGAGATGTGCGATCTGGACGACGCAGGCGTGTGGAATGACTACTTGTGTGACACTACATCAATAAAACAGTTTGATTCGAATATGCCTGGAAGTTAGATCAACTGGGTTTTTTTTAAGCCAGCCATTACAATTCTGTTCCACTGGCCTCCACCCATTTCACCTCCTCACACCATCTTTAAAAAACAAAAAGAGTAAAGAAGCACAGATGGTGCAGTGTCATCACTGCTCGAGTCTTTTAGCCACTTGAATGGACCGGGACCTTAAGCGCAGCATTCTGAATGGATCAGGGCTCTATTGAATGTGAGCTTTGGTCCAGTGAATTTAACAAATCGCCCTCTTGTGGGTTCATTTTAAGGATTTTTACCTCCCAGTGGGCCGCTGCTGCATAGAGGTGTGAAGAGAACCCTTGTCCGGAAATCCCATTATCTGCTTTACACAGTAACACAGCAGTTGACACCGGCCTCTGCCAAGAGCTGAGTGGATTCTGCTTTACTTCCCCCACCCCCTCTCATCTACAACCGGGCGCCTGTCCACCAATTCAGACCCCGCTCACATTTTCTAATGGGCATGAAGGGTTAATGTTTCCCACTCCATGGGAACTGCCGAGGCTTTAAGTTGGCCTTTTCTTTACATTGACTGAACCGCAAAGTCAAAATGAGCAGCGCTGCAGAATGAAATGCATGTGGAGGGCTATAAACAGCTGGCTGTGAAGTTCACTTGCTAGGCCAAGGTGTCAGGAAATACGTCAAGATCACCACTTATTTTACAGGAACTCTTTTGTGGGGGAAATACACTGATTTCAAGCAACAGCTGAAATTAACAACTATCCACTAAAGTATGCAGTGTAGAATCTGTGCTTGTGTTTCCGGTTCATGCAGCACATTTTCTCCAGAGTAACAAGAAAACTGCTATCTATTCATCACCTTTGTAATGTGTTCAGGGACGCTCCCTGTATTAATCCCCTGACACCACAGAAACCAAATATTTAGATCCGCTACAGGAAACTATGGATCCCCTCTGAGGTCATATGGTAGAAAAATAAAACCTGTGTGTGTAAATTCTCTCTGTCTGTCTCTCTCTCTGTGTGTGGAGTCTGGATCTTCAGGACCTGGTTCTGCACAGTCTGGATGAACACAGGTCTGGTCCAGTGGATGCGGACGCCTGCTGCTGCTACTGTTGTTATTAGTGTAGCTGTTGTT